>RPOG01002516.1:0-90678 GCA_008086565.1 Thalassoma bifasciatum
GGATATCCCACCACAAGATTCTTCCAATCTTCAAAGCTCCAGTCCAGTTGGAAGTAATGGTTTCCATCCCTGTTACCAGATTGGGCGCGTCCTGCCATCACTGCTGCACTTTCTGACAATGTGCTTTATCTTTCGCCTGGGCCGCCCTCTGGATTGTCTCTGCGGTGCTTTACGCTGGCTTGAGATGTCTCTTTCGTCTTTGGCTGAAGTTTCAGAAGTTTCATCCTTACCCGCCAAAGGAAACAGACCTTTTGGTTTTACCTCCTGTTAGTAATAGTGACCTCTGGACTTCACAGTAGTACACCAGTCACATTAAGTCCATCATCATCACACAAGCCCTCTGCTATTCATATCCCATGTGCACATGCCTGTCAGTTCCTATATTGTCAGTGCTGTTTCCAATAGCAGAACCGGATCACAGAACCAATCTAGAAACTGACCGAGAAGGATTCAGGAGTCACATCCTCATGATTGGTTTTGTTAAGTCATGAAGTCAATGTTTCCACCATTGACTGTATATAGAATGGACAGCGTGCTTCCGCCTGTCAACGTTCTACATTTTTGAAGCCAAAAACCCAGTTTCTCTAGCCGCCATTGTGCAGCCAGAGTCTGTGCAGTAGAGAATTTCTGGTGGAGCCAAGTAAAAAAGAGAAATAAAAATATTTATTTCTCCTTCTTCAGAAGGTTTAGTCTCCTTTTGGCTCTTTCCCGAAGTTTCTTATATCCCCGATAAAAACTACTCACGAACGGCAGCTGTCAACTATCGTAAAACGAAACTTATATCGCGGTTTTTAACGTCCAATAACTAATGAGAAACTACCTTCTCAGAAATAAAAAACACCCGAACACCATGCAGCCAAATGACATCATCATACTACCTTAGCGTAAAGATGAGAGAAACGTTTCTACGAAGTATCGTAATTTTTTAAAGTTTTCCCGGCTCATATCTGGAATACATGGGGGGGGCGGGGCTTATAACCTATACTGCAGCCAGACACCAGGGGGCGGGGCATCTGCTGGAAGCTTCAGTTTGAGCCGAACGTCGTTACGTCCACTCATTATACAGTCTATGGTTTCCACCAATGACCTGACCTGGACTGGAACAAGTCACAGTCCGGGAAATGTTCAATCAAAGCTTTTTCTCTTTGAACATGGTTGGATTGTTCAGCCGGCCTCTCACAATGCACCATCATTGTTGAGGTTGCACACAGTAAGACAGCCATTTTGAATTTTTTCAAAGATCCTGAGGGTTATATGGAACAAAATAAAGTCAGGTAGTAGACACAAAAGATTTCACCAGTGCTGAATCAGAGGACACATTTGTCACAGGTATGTTTCGTGGGCAGCCCTGAAATCGCAGGACTGGCAACCAATCCAGGGTGTACCGTGCCTATCGCCCAATGACAGCTGGGATAGAGTCCAGCCACCTGCGACCCTAAACAGGACAGATGGTTAAGAAATGGATGGATGGATGTTTCGTGGGTAGGGATCAAACACCATAAATTAAAACACAGCTAAAGGTAAAAATGTGGTCACTTTTCAAAGATGGAACCTATCCATTCATTTCTGGCATGGTGACTCAAACTTTCACTGTAAAATATAAAAAGAAAAAAAATGAACTTAAGAAATGACTGTTATTAAGTTGTGGCCCCATGAAGGCTTACAAAGGGGAACAAAAATACATATGTAAAGAGAGAGACCATTGCTCTTACTTACTACCAGGGGTCCAAGGTTCATTTTCCTCCTTGCTTTGTATGGACTTCACATATAATGACAGAGCCATATGCTGAAGCTATTGAGCATGTATGTGCTTTTATGTGTGTAAAATGATTGTTCCAGGTTCTGCAGCAGAGACATGCTGTCACATACAGCTGTGAAATCTTTTTGCCATTAATGATACACAGGGTAAGGACTTACAGTGACTGCACGTTCCACAGACATTATCGTTAGCTTGAGCCTCTCATATGGAGATTTTCTATAGGTTAGGTAATGGGGTGGTCGTGTATGCACGTGTGTGTGTGTGTGTGTGTGTGTAAATATAAGAGGGTCCTCTGTGTGAGAGACTATGCCCAGGATGAATTTGTGTACAAGTATCTACTCTTGCATATTTGTGGGCTTGCATGCCTGCACAAATGCACGTGTCAGTGTGTGTGTGTGTGTGTGCGTGCGCTGAGACAGATGGGTAATAGCCCCTGTGCTGAAAGCGGGGCCCTGTGTAACGTGCAGCCCTGATTGCAGACCTGATTACCTGCCATATGCTAGCTGAAGGGTTGAGGGCCGGACCAAATGAGAACAGTATGCAAACGTTAAAGCAGCGTTTTTATAGCGCAGTCATTATGCCCCCGCTCTGGCAAATGAAAACGAGCGTGGCAGGGAGGGAAAATAATGAAGTCGTAAAAAAACGGACGGGTCACGGTGCGTGATCGCCGCTGCCACCACCTCCGAGCTGTAATCCCATTGGCTGTAGAGGAAGGGGAAGGGTCTCCTGCTAAGATGGTGGTAAGGCGCTGGTTAGACCGCAGGGTGGCCCTGTTCCATCGGAAAGCCTCCTCAGAGGGAAGACGGCAGTTAAAGATCAAACTGTATTATTTCCCCTGGTGCATCACCTTTACTATGGGAATGAGAACAAAGCAGGTTTGTGTGTGAGAGAGTGTGTGTGTGTGCCTGTGTGTGATGTGATTATGTTCCTATTAGCCTTTGCATTCTCCATTATGCATGCAGTGTGCAGGGCTAAACTGACCTTGTAAGATGATCATTGACTCTCCTTGGAAAACACTTGTTATCCCAGGATTAACACACACACCAATTACTACCTGCTTGCCACATGAGCTCAGGAAATAAAACATTTCCTATCTTTGTGTCTTACAGAGGAGGACATCCAGCCCTCTGTGTATACTCAGGAATGCATGGCAAACAGATCCATATGTAACTCTGTGAGAGGACGCCCATTTATCAGTCGCTGCGTTTGAAATGTAAAGGCCTCATAAGGAATCTTAATGATAGGAATGTGAACTGGGGATGTAAACACTGCTGATAAATGCAACATTAGAGATTATCTCTGTTTGAAAAATCATGTAGAGTCATGCTTTCTGGGTGGATCCAGATCCCTGAGGTATTATATGAATAATGTTCTGCGGTACCTCTGACTGTAGTCGTTGAGTCTCCTCTAAATACACGATGCATCCATTTAGAGAGGAGAGCTCTGATAGCGCCTGTTAATGGAGGGAATCAAAGGTATGCGCATTTGCATTAATGACATATCAATTCAGGGAGTGCAATGTTACAGTATGTTTGACAGTTACACGAGAGAATAAGTTTAAGTCAAAGTGTAACAACTACTTGTCAAACAGATAAAAGAGAGAGAGAGAACTGTTGCATAAAATCCTCAGTAGTTTTTGTAATCACAAAAAAAAAGCACAAATAACTAAATAACAGATCTAAGCACCACCAAAAGATTAACCAGGCTTTGATCAGGCAGGGCTTTGTATTTTAGGTGTGTGTGTGTGTGTTACAGCTGTCATAATCTGGTTGAGTGTTGTACATGGTGAGAGAAATATGGCTGCTGGTGTGTTGTCACATGTGACTAAAGATGTTTTTCTACTGCAGGAAATTTTCCCAGAAACTTTTTGTGAAAATTAAGTTCTAGGGTAATTGATCTACTTCTTGAAAAAGCTACAGAGTTTTATTTCCTCCTCCCTACAAAACAAGATGGCACCAAGCTGTGATTGGCTTCCCACAAGACAGTCTGGTTGCAGACCTCTCAAGCCCCTATCTTGCAGACCAACAGACCAGAAATTAAATAATTTCAAAATAAAATTAATGTCCACTTATGGTTCTAAATTTCTGTTATACATTCATATTGGCCCAGTGCTTATGTTCTGAAAATGCAGGAGTGTATTCTAAATCAAAACTGGGAAGTCACTTCTAGTTAAGTGTTTAACTGTAATGCACTTAATACTTCATCTAATTTACAGACTCCAGTACTTTATTTGGTAAAACATTAAAAAAAATGAACGAAAAAAACCGGCAATGAACTTTTCAGGGTGAAAGGTGTTTAAGACTATTTCAAAACTGTTAATAATTTGTGCAAGAGCCACATCCAGTCGTTTTGACTAAAGGCTAACTTTATTCAACCATGTTAAGCTTTAAATTTGTACATAAGTATGGTGTTGTAAACTTTTTTTTACAGAGGAGTCCCCTTTTGTTTTATTTGTGTGTAATGAAATAATGTTCCTATTTACAGTCAACATATAAATGACGAAATTCTCTGTGCTGAGAGCAGAGGTTTAGGTCTGCTGGATTGGGGCTTCAACGGTGAGATCTGCAGCTGGACCCTTCTCGATTGACTTGGTTTAATAACTCTTCTTTGAGCCTGATAGCGTGACTGTGTCTCTTTCAGCTCCTGATGTTCCAGTTAATAGAGTGATCCTGTAAACTGGTATCTGGTGTACGAAAGCTGTTCAAACAAAGAAGTCCTTAAGATGCATCCTAGTTTAGTTTTTAATAAGTTAAAGTTGTCAATTTGTGTTGTCGCTCCTTAATTTGACATCACCTATAAGGCAGGAAAGATCAACTTGCATTGGTCCTTGTGTCTTTTCAAGGCTTGAGTTTCGGAGTTGACCTGAATCCCCTCAGTACAATTCTTTTAAGTACCTTGTTGGGGTTTTTAAAAATATTTTTTTAGAGCTCTCACTTTGAGTTTGGATAAAAAAAACCTTCTTCAATACACTTTTTAAAGGTTGAGTTGCTTTCTCAGACCAGAGCAAACAACATCAAGATGAGATTATTCCATTTGATATGGATCCAGGAGGTGATCTCTGTTCTGGTTTTGCTCTAATCAGGTTGTAAATGGAAATATGTGCTGTTTATAAACCTGGCTTAATGAGAGTCCATGTTGTCAATGTACCATGTGTAACAGTTTTCTGCTCTTTTTGGCAAAGAAGACGGATTCCCATTTAACACACTAAAACTCCCATCTTACCACAAACCTGTAAGTGGCGAGTAAGGAATGACTCCTGTTGCCAGGGGCTCCCCATCACTTTCCCCATTTCCATCCATCAGGAGAAAAGGGGAACTTGTGCATAATCCTGAAGCCCATTGTGGCCTACTTAGTGGGAAGGGAACACGTCTTTCCGACTGGTCGTGCCTTTGTATGTGGGTCAGCTTCATTCAAATTCTCTTTCATTCCAGCTCCTCTTCCGACACTGTGGCCCATCATTAGCTGTAATATAGGTCACCCCAGGCTTTGTGAGGCTCCAGCCCCATTTGCATTCTTGATTCAGATGAAGCAGTCATAGAGTGACTGTAGGTAGGGAGGTGGGAAGCTAGGGGGGAAGGTGGCATCAGAAGTAAAGGCGAAGCTTTTATCACTTTGATGAAAGGATGGGGTCAGTCTGGATACATGCTTAAAAGGATCCGGGTATTTTCCCAGTGGTGGGGAGATGAAACTGTTCTGCAGGTTGAAATTTACAGCAGGTACCATCTTTTCTTCTTCATGCTTGAAATGAAAAAAGAAAAGGATGAGAAGCTACATTCAGACTCAGAGCTGATGTCATTATCTAAGAAATAACCGCATTAAGGTAAAAGTCCCTGGATTATTTAACGAGGACCAAAAGTGGGAAGCAGGGAATGACCTGCAGTGCAATTTCAGACAGGTCCTGAAGTCACCCTATGAGGATAATTTCAGCTTGAATTGAGAAGTGAGGGTGTACTTCCTTTAGAATTTCAGGTTTTTATCACGACAAAAGCTAATCAGAGACACTTTGCAAAAACTTCAACAGGTGTAGGCCTCAAAATGATCTGGTATGGTGCTTAATCAGTATATGGTTTTGAATACAGATAAAACCAGGCTTGTCTTTTTTTTTTTGTACAATGGCAATACCACAGAACAGTACAAACATTGTAAAATCAAAAGGAACACCTACAGAGCAGGTTTTAATACAAGTACTTGGGATTTATCCTGGATCAGGAGCTTTTATTCAAAACCTTTTATAATCTGGTAACTTGACTTTATGTGAAGCTTGGGTTCTTTTTCATGAATGGAACCAGTTTCTCTATCAGGGTCAGGAAGACATTGTTGACAGCGACCTTCTTGCCCAATCTCCACTATGGGGACATGGCTAATTTAAAGCAGCATACAAATTTCTCCAGTCCTTGGACACTGTTGTTCATTGGGCACAGAGATTCGTCCTTGCCTGTAATCGTCTCACCAATCACTGTGACTTGTATATGAAATTGACCTTGCCTTTTTTGAGTGCGCACAGATTAACTCATTGGCTGACCCTGATCTATATCAGCATGTACAGTTGTGCTCAAAAGTTTACATCCCCCAGCAGAATTTCTGATTTTTTGGTCTTTTCTCAGAAAATATGAATGATAACACAAAATCCTTTCTATCACTCATGGTTAGAGGTTGGGTGAAGACATTGAAAAAAAAAGTACTCTTTTAAAATCATAATGACAACAGGAACTTCAAAAATGACCCTGTTAAGAAGTTTACACAACTCTGGTGGTTTTGGCCTGATAAATACACAAAAGTGAACACAAATGTGTTTGAATGTCTACTAAAGGTAACCATCCTCACCTGTGATCTATTAGCTTGTGATCAGTGTGGGTGTATAAAAAAAAAAATCAGCAGGGTCATTTTTGAACTTTCTGTTGTCATTATGGTATAATGAGAGTAAACACAGTTATTTGTTGAGAAATGAAAACTCAACTTCTAACCATGGATGACAGAAAGGTTTGTGTGTTACCATTCATATTTTCTGAGAAAAGGCCAAAAAAATCAGAAAATTCTGCTGGAGGGGGTGTAAACTTTTAGGCACAACTGTAGATCTTCTTGGCAGAAAACAAGCAGTTGCTATGCCTTGCGTTCTTGTACACTTGTTCTATCTGTTTCTCAGTTAAGGACTGAATTAGGACAAAGATCTTTCAGCTTTGCTGTCCCCTCAGCATCAAAGATTCAACAAGCCAAACTGAAACTCCCAAAAGTTAGTCCAAGTGAAGCCTTCTGTCCCATCCTGAGTGACAGACCACTCAAAGCACTTCTATACTTCTCATCTCTTTGCAAATCCACACCGCGCTCATACACTAATGGCAGAAACGTCTATTGTAAACCAAAACATGCAGACCTAACACCACTGATCAGCAGGGGGAGCAATTTTGGGCAGCAAGACCAAACCTTCGACCTATTGGTTTGGAGACAACAACTCCACCACTGAGCTACAGCCGCCCCCATTTGTAGCATAAGCCTTTTCATTCATTCCTTCTTTCATTCATTCATTTATTAAGAACATTACATTGTTGATCTAGACAGTCATTACCTAGTAGGTAAAAGCCATGGCCAGGTGGTGTTACTTACAATCACCAGTTGGTTTTGTCTCATCTTTATCCAAAGCAAGGATAGATATTTGTAGCATTTCAATTACTCCATCTCCCACCCACATTTCAAATCCTACAACAGGGTGGGCACATAGCAGTCTGAGTCTATAGTTGCCTGGGTGTATAAAAGCGAAGTCTTTTGCAGTTTGAGTCTTTAGCAGCTGAGTCCATAGCAGCTGAGTCTTTAGCAGTTGAAGCCTCAAGCAGTCTGAATCCTTCAAGCTGAGTCTACAACAGCTTAGCCTATAGCAGCCTGAGCCTATAACTCTGAACGCAGCATACACTTTTTTTTCTCCTTTTTTTTCATATTTGGGCTTAAAAAGTCGTCATTAAAGTACCAAGTTACTCCACATCAGTTGTGCTCAGGCCCTCTGCTTTAGTATGCAAAGGCACAGGAGTGTATTGATAGTTTCTTCTCCTTGGCAAATTACATGTTTCCGCCTTAATTGTTATTGGAGATGTTATCATGAAGCGGATGCAGCCCTCGCCTCTGAACCTGTTAAAGTCTGACAGTGGTGTGAAGGGGCCAGAGGAGTGGAGTTATGCAAAATACAGCCTATGTATAATTAATGACCCCCCCCTCCAACACGCACACAACTCTTCTATCCTCTTTAGGATGGACAGCTGGTGCCAGGCTGTCTTTTTGACCTCTGAGGGCTCAGTGTTAAATTGAGATACCAAGGGCAGGGAAGGAATGGGAATTGAATAAGGGCTGAGGAAACGATGCATAACTTAGAATGATATAAATGAAGACTTTCCATTTGGTACCATACCAATGTCTACTTTATGACGGGGAGTTAAACCAACCTGCATCAACACACAGGCATCATGCAACAGCAGAGCAGCTGTTACTGAATACAGTTTGATGCAAAAGTTACCAAACATATCTGCATCAGTTCATGTTCATAAACTGTTTATGATGAGATCTCTTAAGTAACTCTTCAGTCATGGGACCAGTTTAATAAGGTACCATCCTTCATACAACAGACACATGTAGCACTGGCCTGTGCTTCTGTGCACCACTGTCAGTGCACATCAGATCTATATTGTACTTTACCACAGAGACAGGCCACAAGACAAGTCAGATGTTATTTGCAAAATGTGCTCTGCTGCTCCAAAGTACAGACTGGACCACTAACCCTATAACTCACCTGAAGCAGAGACATCCTGTGACTATGAAGGCATCTGCTGGTGCCCCAGCATCCCAGGGCTCATCTTGGTCCTCCTGCCCAAGAGTGGTGAGAAAAAATATTGTTTGCATGTTTTTTTTTCAATCCCTGTTGACCAACATCTCCTCTTGTCTATAAGAGATTACTGAGGCTATGGCCATCACTGAAGATAGGATCAAAGATATCAAGGTACCCAATGACATCATCAGCCTCTGCTAAGCTTTGCCTAAGAGTTTAGCGTGTACGTAAAATATGAAGGTTAATGCGGCTACCAGTTGGATGCAACATTGTGTGTTTGTGTGTGTGTGTGTTTCTGCAGGGTGAGAGCTAGTGACACAGAGGAGGTAAAAAGAGGAGGGGCTGTTTTCTCGTTCATAGTTCCTGGATCACAAACTCTTTTCAACATAGATGTTACATTTGTGCTGGCAGCACTTGTCTATGTATTTATGCTACATAATTAACATTGCACCTGGAGGAAATCTACATCTTAACATTGCTTGTTTTAGCACATTGGCATACCAAGGAGTGCCTTTTCAGCTTCCTGATACTTTGAACTCGTCCTGCATCCTGAGCTGTAATTCACAATTACTACCTTGTAAAAGAAGGGACCTAGATATCTGGTCTGTGTTTAAAGTCCTATTTCTACCTGGTATGGATCAGTACAGTTTGGTACAGGTCAGATCAGCTGGTTCCACGACTAACTGCGTCCTCCTCGGTAGGCGGTATATTAGTCGGATGCCGACAGCTGCGTCAGCACCATAATAGCAAAATGGCATAGCCGCATGGCAAAGTCTACCCGGCCAATAAATCCTCCACTGGCTTCCGGTCAAGTTCCACATCCAGTACAAGCTCCTACTGCTCACCTACAAGTCCCTTCATGCACTTGCCCCCCATACTTGGCTCATCTCCTCCACCAACACACCCCTTCTGGGAGCCTGCGGTCATCTGACGCTGGTCCCCTCTTCATTCTACAGACCAAACTCAAAACTTTCAGGGACAGAGCTTTCAGTTTAGCTGCCCCCACCCTCTGGAACTCAGCTTCAAGTCACTCCTCAAAACTCTCAAGCCTCTTGTCCCAGGCTTTTCCTGATTTAATGTTTAGCTCAGGTCCAAACCAGGTTTCCTGCTTTGGTTTTTGTTGTTGGTTCTTTTTTTGTATTTCCTGAAGAAAAAAAATGAAACACAGTCGACAAAAAGCATAAACGGAAGACATCCAATAATTCCTCGTCTTTGTGATTGGCATGCAGCGCTTTGTTACAATACACAATTAAGCTTTGTTTATGAGAAGGCTATGTGCCACTGTCACACAGAAAGCAATGTTTCTCTGACTACCAATCAATGAACCGAAGAGTTTCTAGCTCACCCTTATGGGGTTGGATCGCTGTCTGGCACCCCAACATAAGAGTACCAAAAAGTGGGACTGTATGGGTCAGTAAGTTAATAATTTGGGGACCTGTCAGTCAAAGAAAATGCCGCACAATGGGTGGTGCACCGAGAAGAATCAAACTGAAAACCTTGGTGGAAAGACCAGATTAAAACGCCCAGACTCTTTACCCCTGATGTGGTAGTTAAACTCAGCCAGCAATAACAAGGGTACTTTCCATTTGGTATTCAAGGATATAAAGTACAAACGATGGATGATCGCACCAGATGAGTGCAGATTTTGAAATACCTACTTACTTATATATTGCAGAAATCTCAAAATTCTCGCAAAGTAGCACCAGCTCTTCATGAGAATTGCTAAAATGATGAGGTCATCACATAAAGATTTCTATCTAGTCCATGACATGTTGAAGGGATGGGCCTTTAACAAAAAGGTCTGCCCCCGACAGACCTCCAGAGGGTTGGCCAATCAGAGGAAAGTGGGTTTATGGAATGTGGAGTTTTAAAGTGAAAGCAGCCAAAACAAAGTGGTTCAGGCTAAGATTGAAATAAGAGTTTTCTTAAACACCGGAGTGAGAAATATGCAGATTTCATTCATGTGAACGATAGTACAGTGGCACCAGAGGCACAGAATTTAAAGGATAGAGACTTAAAACACCACAGTACCCCCTCTTTAAATACCTTAAACACCTGCTTCATGTTTTTGACCCTCGATTAATAAAAAGAAAAATTGCTCTCTACTGCATGTTAACCTGAAAGAGATGGACAACATTCATCCATTTGTGAAAAAGGTGAAAAAAACATTGCTCTGAATCACACTGGGTGCCCCCCACAAGCAGATGAGTAAACTGACAGAAGTCTTCTTGTTTTAACTCATCTTACCAACCTTATGAGGACATCTGATAGTACTGAAATATGAGGAAGCACACCTCCCTTTTATACACACACAGCTGACTTTTGCAGGTGCAGTTTACTCACTGAATTCCATATCTCCTCATTAATTGATCTAAACAGGTTCAAATTATCTCTGCTCTTATGCTAAAAAAAAAAAAAAAAACTCGAGTCACTGCCAACTCTTTAGAGATAACAGAGGGCGAGACAGACAGAACTTTGGCTGAAACTCCTCCTGCGCCTTAATTCCTGACGGGGAACACGTTAATATCCACCACACCACCACCACCTCCCTCTTATCTCCACCCTGAGCCTCTTTTGATGTCCCAACTCTAATCAACTCGTCCAGGCCAACGGATGTGCGGCTGACATGGGACAATCGTCGGGATCTAAATCGTTACATCTCCCCTGACATTACCGTGGCATTTTTGTCGTGGCAGAGGTAAGGAAACTGAGGATCGGTTCACGGGGACCATAATTCTTTTCACTGAGAGGAGGGAGGGGGGTGGGGCGGTTGGCATATTCATATTAGCGTGGAATTAGGCCCTTTTTAGATGTGCTGGAAATCCAGTGTTGGTGAGGAGTCCACACACGTCCTTATCAGGGACCGCGTAGGCCCTATTCATACAGACTGCTATCAGCATAATTCTTTTTGACATTTCAGATAAGCATCTTAACAGAAAGCTTCCAACTAGGCGGATGGGGGAGTTGTCAAATAATGAAGGAATCCTACATGTTTACTACTAAAATATCAACCTTTAAATAGAAGTCTGGATTTGACTGTTATCTGTGAGCCCTCATCCTACCGCTCCTGTATCTCTGCAAGGGACAGGGGTTAAAGTGTGAGCGCGAGTGTGTATCCTGTGACGGTTAACAGACTCCACCGCTCGTGCGTGTGTGAATGTGCGTTGCTGCCTTTACTCTATCATAACATGCCATAACACTGCACATTAATCCTATCCGCTCCTAATCTGCTAATATTTCCTGGAGAATTATCTGAGGACACTGTTTCATATGCAAATACAGCAGAGACACGGGTAAACACGCCGCTCGCTGCCCGCTGAAACAGCTCCTGTACCCTGTGTTGGTTGGACAGATTAGTTGCATCTCCTGTTTGTGTGAGGTTATGAGAGAGAGTAAACACAAACAAATTATCCTTGGATTATGGATCAACCTCAAATAACTGGTCAGCAAGGACAAAGGCCTCACTTATGCTTCAGATTAGCAGACTGGAAGGAGCTGAACAACAACAAAAGTTCACACATGAGGCTGTGTTCACAGATCACTCGAACGTCACAGTTTCACATCACACTCAGTCCATCAGATCTTCACATCTGAGACCTGACCCAGGCCAGAATCCAGTCCAGGTTATTTCTGCTCTAAAGAAGGGTTTCAAGTAGAAAGAGAAAGAGAACTTCGAAATGAACCTTTGGTGGTTTTGTGAAGCAGAACACACCTACAGACAAGCATACCAGTTCTGTCACTAGAAGGGACTGTGAAATTCCAATCAGAATGACTGCTTTCCAACTCACACTTGGAATATTCCTCCAGAACAGCTGAGGGAGCATTAAAATTATCTTTCTTTTCAAAGAAATTTAAAGAGCAGGTTAAAATTTTTTTTGGATAAACACTTAATATGGTCTGAAAGTAGTAGTAGAATAAGACAATCACTGATTTTTTTAATTAATTGTGACAAAAAGGCACAAATTTAGAGGATGAAGTAGCTATTTTCAGTGTCCCTGTTCAAAAAGCTACTTCATCCTTCGCCGCGTCATTTGACGTCATCCAGGGGACGAGCGTTCTCCGCCTCCGCTCTGATCCAATGTGTTTGATAGGAGATAGTGAGCGCAAGCCGGGATTTCGAGTCGTGTTTCTACAAGTTTTTTATTTGATTTGATCGTTCATTGGGATGGTTCAATGATGCATTCTTATGTTGGATGCAAAAATAGCGACTTAGCAGGACATCGAGTCGATCTTTTACCCAAAAAGAGGGAAGAGTTAGCTTTGATTTTATTCAAAGTTGTGTTTAACCTGCAATATGCTCTTTAAATTATGGTTGAGAGATGGTCAAGTTTGTGACCATTTGCTCTGAAAATACAGTCATGGATGAAAGTATTGGCACTCCTTGAATTTTTCCAGAAAATACATCATTTTGTCCCAGAAATTGTTGCAATTACAAATGTTTTTGGTGTGAATGTGTTTATTTGCTTGATGTGCATTGGAAAAACATAAAAAAAACAGAAGAAAAACGCTAGAATTGACACAATTACACACAAAACACAAAAATTGGGCGGGACAAAACTCTGGCACTGGGTGCTTTGACAGCGTGCAAGGAGTCATGAAATCTGGAGAGAATCAAAATCTTTTGAGCAGCAATGTAGGGTCTAAAGTCAAAAAGCTGAGTCTGCATAGGAGGTCATGGGTGTTCCAGCAGGACAATGACCCAAAACATACCTCAAATAGCACCAAGAAATGGTTGATGACAAAGCGCTAAAGAGTTCTGAAGTTCATAATTTTCAATAACTTTGCGTCTTAAGTCCCCAGACACTCCTCAGCTCTTCTTTCTCTCCTCTATGCTCAGTGTGATACACAAAGGCTCACAACACAAAGTTTGAGTCAACTTTAATACATTCTAACTGGTGTCAGGTGTGATTTCTATATTACCAGCACCTGTTACTCACCACAGCTGAGTTTAAACAAGCGTCACCTGCTTGAAATTAAATAATTTACCCACAATTTTTCAGTCGTAAACTTTTATACCCCATGGACTGGTAATCCAGCAAAAAACAAAGTAAGTGCATGGGAGGTAATATTCCAGTACAAAGCTGTATTACACAAATATTTGAGCCACATACTGTAAACAAAGTAAAAAAAAAATTGTGAGGAAAATAGTGCAGTTAACATTGTTTGATTACAACATAATTCAGTCTTAGTGTTAAGTTCTGTAAGTGACAGCAAAAAGCATGGTACAAAATAAAATCCAGTCCTAACAGTTTAGTAAAATAACAAATACCTAAGTATATACAAAACAAATACCCTTTGACTTCCTTTAACAAATGTTACAGCAGCTGACGCATTAACGTCACATGAGTAGGGGGTCACCTTTTTTTTTTTGTTTGTTTTTTTCTTTTTTTAATATTCAGAACTCTCATCAAACACAAACGACTGTCTCTTTCTCAAAAACACAAGCATTTCACACATTTCTGCAATCCTTTTTTTTCATCCACTATGTCTTAGAGATTGTAAGTGGCTGCCATGCCATCGTAGCTCTTTCTATGGCAGGCACGCTTGTGTGACGATGTACAAGAGCGCCAATAAGGAAAAGGATGCTGCGTGTGGCCTGGATTGTCTCTTTCCGACTAATAAAGCTGGATCGGGCCCAAATCCCACATAGGGCCCAAGATCTGATACCAGGATCAGGAATCAGAGAATCCCTGCTCATGAGTTTATTGTGGTTCCTATTAAGATGTAAAAAAAAAAAAAAAAAAAGACAAAAAAAGGGGGTTTGGGTGCCCTCATAGTGTCTTTACATAATTTACAGCAAAAAAAATTCTCTTTTTTCACTAACTGGTGTTACAGGAGACCCTCATTTCATTCTCTGGAGGCCTGTTGGAGGGCAGACGACACTTTTACAAAGGATGTCTTTATCAGGTATTGTCACCCCCCAGTCTGAGTGTGATACTTCTATAATAATTACTAAAATGTAGAAGAGCAAAGACACAGATCCAGGTTGTCCTCAAAGGACATTGGGCCTCATTCACGAATAAATGCGTTGAAATGTTTTTGCTTCCCGCACGAAATGAGAAAATTCGCAAAATCACTGTCGGATTCATGACACGTGAGCACCAGCCGTTTCTGTTTGCTCCAACGTGCTTATATTAGTGAATTAGAATCAGTCTAAATCCACAGGTGCGTTCCCGCATCCTGAAATTAACATAAACACTCCCCATCCATATAAGGACATCTATTCAGAGGTTCAGAAGGAGGAGCAGTCTTCCTTTACGTCCTCGTTGTCAGTGTCAACCTCACAGCTCGTTCTCTCTGTGTCTCACCGGAGACTCGTCTGCAGACGAGCGTCCTGACCGGGGAGGTGATAAATGATCAGCTGATTCTCCTGGTGCTGTGAGGGAGATCGTATTGTGTATCCATAACGTAAATGACACGTTAAGACAGCTGCTGGATATTTTTGCAAACAGTTAAATAAATCTGAGTGAACAGCTGAGCTGTGTGTGCGTCATTTACTCAGAAAATGCAAAAAATCATAAGAAGAAGCAAATTACTTCACATCTTCATTCAGTTTGCACAACTTTATGAAACTGTTTGTCAGAACAGTCGACGATTTAATCAACATAAAATAATGTGACATTCTGATATAGACATGATTATACTTTTAATCTAAACTAAGTATTTAATTTAAGATTCAGTGTTATAAGCATGATGAGGACAAAAATGTTTCAGTTTCATGGTAATTTCATAAATTTAGCCAACGCACAGTTTTTACTAATAAATTCTATTTAAGGCTTTTTTCTTTTACTGAAAGTAGTTTTAAAATGCTAAGTTTTTAGTTAAAAGAGTCTGTGTGTTAGGTTAGGAGAAATTCAGGTAAGAAAAGTTTGATGAATCACAGATTTGTGCGTCAAACGTTCGTACGCATGATTTAGGCACGAATTTGTGCGTATCAACGTTTTGTGAATGAGGCCCATTGTTTCTCTGTGTAGAATAAATATACAAATATACATCCAATCCCTGATCCTGATGTAACATCCAATTCTGATCAAGTGTTAAACCACATGATCCAACCTGATTTCTGGTCATGTGATTGATACATCCCTTATCATGACATCATCATATCAGCAAGTCTGGTGAAGATCTAGTGCTATTTTTTAGAAGACAATCAGATTCAGAGATTTGCACATTATATGAATATGTAGAGGTTTGAAAATCGGCATGTTTAGTCTTAACATTTAGGATTGTTCATATACACGTTTGAAATATGTTTTGCAAATTTCCTGAAACATTGAAACTAAACTCAATCTTCTGCTGCTCTGTGATCCATTGATGCTTCAGCTTGTTAAAAAAAAAATCTAAATTCATCCATTAACCACTGAGAGGTTATCAGACCCAACATGAAGTTGTGTTCTTCCTCCTTAACTGAAACTAAAGTGCTATGTCTTGTAACATCATCCTGGAATAAGATGTATCTGAGCTCTCAGTGTTGTGGCTGATTTTAACAGCAATTGGATTTTGTGGCATGAAATTAGACATAAGATGTGGAGGGAGCAGAGTTTTTAAAATACAAGATTTCCCCCCCTAAAATAGACAAAACAACCTCCTTTGATACACTTAAGAAAAAAAAAAAGTCTCCAGCAAATAATCCAAACAGGAATGTATCAAAATAGAAAGCTCAGGCCCAAGAATGATGACAAAATTAGTAATAATCAAAGCAAATCAAATGAAAGCAGCCAACATGACACTTTCAAGAGGCATCAAGTGTGATTTTTATTCTCAACACAAACAGGTTTGTGTATAAAGGAAAGACAAACTGCGGCGTGTCAAGGTAAAGTGTATTTATTCCGTTCAAGCACAGAGGGAAAGAAAAAGCGTAGCGACTGAAGGAGAATGTCACTAATAGGACAGAAATAATCAACAGCAGCGCCTGAAGAAAGCTGCCACACATGCACGTTCATATGTTAGAGGGCTGTGGCCAGTCAGCCACATAATAGAACAATCACTCTGTCACTCATCCTCTGCTATTCCTGTGGCTGTTACTGCATTTAAAAATTACAAAAAAAATCCTGTGTTTCATTCTCTTTTGTCCTTTTTCTCCTCCTGTCATTTTCGTCTTCCTCTTCTGTCCTGCTCTTTGTTTCCTCTGTTCCACTCTTAGATGTGTCCTTGGTCAACGTCTCCCATTATTCCTTCATCATTGATGCATTGTATGTCTTTGGCAACCAACTATTTTAATGCGTCTTCCTCACTCCCAAGCACATTTTGTCCTACTAACACTTAGATGAAAAGAATCTCCTTTGATATGTCAGGATGAATCGCGCGGCGCTGATGAAACAGATCAACTATTGTGTCTTTTTAAAATTATTTCAGTAGTTATGTGCAGGTTTTTTGTGGGTGTGACAGCATGAAACCTTTCAGGCGTGTAAAAAGCCATGTCAAATCCCGCTCAGATTTTCAATGAAGGAATAAAAAAAGAAACGTTTAATTACAGCAATGAAAGGGAAAGTTTCTGTCTGCTGCATGCTGACGCTTTTTTGACAACAACGAGAAGAGAGAAAAAACACAGCTGTGGATTTCCGTACACAACCATCCATTCTTTGTTTGGATTATTAAAAAAGATTAGGATAAATATGCTTAATTATGACTGAATTTGTCATCATATCGAATTGACGCAGCACTCATTTAACTTGAGTAAACATTCTTACATCCTCTCCAAACAGCTGCTTCCCCCAAACAAAACTGGATATCACAGTGAAGCATTTAGAAGTCATATTTTCATATATACAGGTGAAACATACCTTTTTTTTTTTTCTTTTTTTAAATCAATAAAACCTTTCACCTGGCAGAAATTACCCTGACACTAAGAAAAAGTAGCATGTATGATAAAAACAGCAGTGAAGGATGTTGATGCTGATGTCTGTCTTCAAGAAAAAACTAAAACAGTTGCTATTGTCTAAGTATCTCTGATTTACTGGTTATAACATTGCATCCACGAACAATATCAGGGTCGTCTGCTACTTTTTTGTTTTTGTTTTGTTTTTTTCCATCTGTATTTGTGTTGTTATTTTACTTGTGTGCTCCTGCTTTATTTGTGGGAAAACGGGCCCCCTGTTACAAGCTTTAGATAGCTTCTTTGGGGTCACCCTTTCCACACATCCACTGTGAAATCTATTGTACATATATATATATGTATATGTATGTGTATATGTATATGTATATGTATGCATGTGTGTGCATCAGTGTCAGCCAAGGTTGATGTGTGTGAATAAACTAAACTAAAAAAAAAATAAAAAAATGTTGATTCTTGTGTCATGACTAACCAGTGATCAGGAACAGCTGCCCTGTAAAACAATGAATCAAAGATTTTAAAAGAGAAAAATGACACCTACATTGCTCAGAAAGTATTGCTAATAGGTTTAGGAAATAAGACTTAAGTCTTACATGAAATTAAACATTACATTTTTCCCACCCCATTTGCAGATTTTCTTTCTCCTCTACAAACAATTCAGGCATCATTTTCCTCTCTCCATTGATTGAAATGTGACATTTTTCTTGACTTGTCAGGTGAATGAAGCTCAGATTAAATCTACTGAGATGGTTTATTCTAACAATAAGACAGAAATACTTGATTGGATTCCAGTTTATTGCAGAATTGTCCTATCTGTCAAGGATGTTTTTTTCTTTCTTATTTGGCTTCAAGTTCACTGTATGAGAATGTCGCTCAGTGATGGAGTGGACTCTCTCAACAGGGAAGTCAGGGGTTCAATTCCAGCTCCTACAGTCGCAGTCAGAAATGCGTGTGTGCATGCATGCTTGTGTGTGTGTGTGTGTGTGTGTGTGTGTGTGTGTTAATGCTCTGGAAAATAAAGGCCACTCAAAAAAAAAGTTCGAATTAATTAATACAAGATGTATTTGCTCGTAAAAGGCAAAGAAAAAAAAAAATCTGCCAATGGAACAAGTAAAACTTCTCATGGTAAGATATTTTGAAATAAAACATTAGATTTCCTAGATATGAAGTCTTAAAAATGTCTAGGACAACTCATTCTGAGCCATATATTTATAGGGTTGTGAAGTTTTGTCTCCCAATAAGGTTACAATGCTCAAAATTTGTTTTTCCTCTCTAAAGTAGCCAAAAGAATTTTTATATCTCCATGTTGTCTTTGTTTTGTAACTCATTTTTTAGTTCTATAGCAGTGACACAAGGGATGGGTACCAGACTCAGTACTTCTATAGGTATTTCTATGAGTACCGACTGAATTTCCTTGAAAATACAGAGTACTGATTCACGTAAAATCAAAAAGTACCATGTTCAGTACCCACACACATCTTTGTGACTGTGAGGGAGTGGAAGAGTAGATCATTTTCCATATCAGACATGGGCTCAGGGCATGTAGAGCTGAGTTTTAATTAATGCATTATTTAGAAAAAACACTCTGTAGTTGATATTAATGTATTGAGTTGCAGTCGATATCAGTTAAAAGTTCATGTTGAAGAAATTTGTGAAACAACCGTTATGTTACAAACAGTTAAATGTTGTTGTGATGTGTTTTTCAAAGTTTATATATTAGGGGGAAAAAGTCAAATTGAAACATTTCCAGATTTTTTCATTTCACAAATTAACATTTATTGTCACAGAAACGCACACAAAAGTACCAATAATTGGTACAGTTGAGTACAGGTGCTGATTTGCTTGAACCGGGCTTTAGTATTAAGTTGGTTCAGAGGTGAAAGGTAACCATCCCTCATCCACATTAATCTGTGTGAGACTGCGGAAAAGGAAGCCTGAATCCAAGGTAAAACCACTAAAATTGACAAGAAAATATCTTAAAACTAAGGTGCTATTTTTTTTTTACCATAAATTTTGAAATAAGAATTTAAAATCTCAAAAGAAAAACATGCCCTAAGTATCCCAAGTATTGAAACAAGAAGGAAATGCTAATTTTCACACTAAAATACTTGAAAACAAAAATCCTGTAACACAATAATAAGTGAAATGTACTGAAAATAAACCAATATTCTAATTTCTTTTTTTTTTTCAGTCTTAATTTTAGCAAATGAAGCCAAAGAACAAGAACAGGAACTAATTAAGACACAGAAAAGACATGTTCAGGCTCAATTTAGGATTATACAACAAACCCAGATATTAAAGTAAGAGAGTAACTGTGAGTAAAGAAAACAAAGTTGAATGTGTTACATGTCAAAATGTAATTTGCGGATTCTCTTGTTAAGATATTTTGAAATAAGATGTTTGATTTAAGCTGTACTGGATAAAAGAAAGTTGATAACATTCAGTAAAACTCATTCTTAAATATATTTTTCTAGTATTCTTAAAGTTTATGTCACATAAGCTTATGATTCTTAAAGTTGTTTTTTTTCCTTCAAAGGTTTTCTCTGTGTTTCAGCTCTATAAACTCATTTTTAGTTCTATAATAGTGATGCTGTTTTAGATTTAAGTCCACAGATGAATGAAATGAGATCAGAAATGAGCATTTTGAAAGTGTTGATGTTAGCATTCCTTACAAGTATCGGGTGTTGATTTCTTTGCCATAATTTTCCAACCTGTTATTATTTCAGGTGTATTCACCTCATTGTAAGCTCTACAATAGTCAAAGTCTTCTGGATTTAAAACATTCAAACATTAAACAGGACAGAACACCACAAAACAGACCGTACAGAAGATCAATCATCACAGTGCAGTGCAGGAGTTGTGGAGCTGCGTAAGTTAATAAAGCGTTGTTCTTTTTAAATTTTAAATTCAAACTCACTTTGTTCCTTGAAACAAGATAGTTCATTTCTAACAAATAACCCAGCAGCTTAAAAACCTGATGACATGTCTATCAAAGTTTATTTCACGTGAGAGATGACTCAAATCAAGATGTTTTCAGGACTGTTTTACTTCGCAAGATATTAAAGATGATCCATCTAGAAAGTTCCAGTATCTGACTGAAATGTTAATTCTCGCTGATATTAAGTGTGATCAGATATTTTGACTAAAAGTTAGACAAACACACTAGGTAAGACTTTGAGTTTTTGCTGTGTGAAATTGGTATTCTGGTCCATTTACTACTTATACATCTTGACCTCGTCATCATTAGTTCAGGGTGTTTCCTGATCTCTGTGAACTCAGCTCTCATGGTTTTTGGCTCATCTCCATTTAACATCAATCACATTCTCTGGTCTAGACTCAATAAATGTGTTTTTCCTAAGACGCAGGAGCCACAGATAATATCTAAACTACTTCTATTTAGTATATTAACTGTATAAAGTGTTTCTTCCAACCAGATCAATTCAGCTCTCATATTTTGGCTTTGAACATCTTGGAATAAAACATTTGTCAAGGCTTTTGGTTTGATCATAGTTGAGTGAGACACATCCCTAAACCAGGGCAAAAACACTTTTTTGCTGCTTTTTTCGGAGTATTTCCTTTGTGCAAGTTATTGGTATAACAAGACACACCGTGGAGAGCAAGAAGTGACTGAAACTAACACACTTCAGTCATTGTGTGTTTATACTTACGACCTTATTAACACTTACCTGATGCTTTCAAACTAAGCAAGTGTCTTATTACAAGTTAAAATGGTCTTTAATGTGTTAGTTTAAGCTGGACTGGCCTTAAAAGTACAGAAAAATATTGTGTTTTGAGACTCTGGGCCTGCGAAATGAATGAAACAAAGGAGTAAGACAAAAAATATTGTTTGAGTTCCTTGAATTGGGACAATTTCATTATTTCAAGAAACTTACATGCAACAGTTCTTGTTAAATTAGCAGCTTTTTTACTCTTTGTTAACACTAAAAGTCTTTTTGGATTCCAGTATCTTAAATGTGACCTTATCTGGACTGAGTTTTATTATTGTTAATGGGTCAATGACAAAAAGAGGGTCTAAAAACGTATTTTTAAAAAGTTCTTTGAAAATGGATAAAAATATATTTCTGAGAGAAGAATTATGTTTTCTAACAGATTTCAGAAGTTGACCAACATTTCAAAGTTTTTAGGTTCATAATTTTTTAGTATTTTTAATTTGAGCACCCAAAAATGTCAGGTGGTGCAACCAAATATATGAAAATATATTTATATGTTCCTGTTATTTTTTCTGTGTGAAATTATTGGCAAGTATCTCTCAAGTGTCTGTAGTGACTCATACATTTTCATTTTGTGTGTTTCATTTCTTTTATTTGTGAATAAGATAAATAATTTGATGTTAAAATAACATTTCACATTATTACATTGGTTGTNGAAAAAACCTTTTTTATCAGTATTTCAGAGAAATCTACAAACTTTTCCACTTGGTCACAAATGTCATTTGGGCTCCTCTGGCTGATGCAGTTTCCTGTTTCCTGTTTTATTCTCTTCACTTTAAAATAAAAGTCTAATGTTACGGTTGCACCACCCTGACATTTGACATGGTGAAAATTACGGGACAAAAGTTTTTTACATTTCTCAACAGCTTTAAAATTCTTTTTATTTGCAAAGAATGTTTTATTTAAAAAGGTTCAAGCATAAAATAATGCCACTGTATTTTTAATTTCAATTTACAATAACTGACATTCAATTTTTAGAGTTTAATTTCTGTGGATACTTGTCAGGACGGTTGCACCACCTGACATTTTGGGGGTTTGAGGAACCAAAACACAAAAAAACACGTTATATTTTAATAGTTTAAAGATGTGTTCAAATAACACAGGTTTCATAGAATAAAGAAATACATGTGATGAAATACTCAATTCATGATGGAAGGAAATATTGCACTCAGACACAAAAAAGTGACATCACGTCATTGACCCAGTCCCTAAGCCCTCCAACATACTATTTAAGGGGAAACTGAAATCTTTCTTTCTGTTTGTTTTCACATACTTCACCCCTTTGTGTCATACTTCAGAAGTCTACAGGCTTTGCCAGACTAAAGGCTGTCTTATCTTCCTTCATCAATACTCTAAATCCAAATTTATATTCTGATTTCACCCACTGAGCTGAGCTAGAAGAGAGGGCTTCTTTTTCAAAGTTCTGCTTCTTATATTTCTGTGTCATAAACATACAGGTTTGTAATTCTGCACAAATTTGCTACTTAATTCTCCTGAGAGGAGTCAAAGTTTTGTGGTCTCATTTTTATGAATGTCTTGCTTTTACACATTTTTAGGGAACAAAATAAAGACTGAAACCTGTGTAAAGACTGCTCAACCATGCACGCCACACTGTGAGAGTTTATTTACAATTTGCTTCCTAGATTATGATAATTGTGTTGGCTAAAAAAATAATTAAATCTTTTTGGTGTCAAGCTCTGGTGTGTGGAGCGATCCTGAAGTATACTTGAAAAGAAAAAAGAATTAGAATAATCTCAATTTCAGTTTATAGGGAAAAAAAATCCTTAAGTTCTGATGTTTTATTAAGATTAAAATACTTTTGTCAGAATTGTGTTTTTAGTCTTGATATGAGCAACATTCAACCGACAAGTCCAGAAACATATAAGATATAAGATTTTTGAAGACAATATTAGGTCTGATTTGATTGTAAGGAGTAGAATAAAATTCCCAATGGGGTAAAAAAAAGGTTCTTTGGAATTAGAATTAAGTCTTAATACAAGAAACATTTTTCTTTCCGGCAGAATTTTCTTCTTGTTACAAGTAATTCAGACATAATTTATTTTCTCAAACAACTTGAGAAAAGACATTTTGCTGGACTGGGGCCAAATATGGCTGTCAAGACTAAAAGGACATTTTTTTCACTAAAAATAAGACAGAAACACCTGCTCAGATTTTAGTTTTAGTGGTGTGTATGCTGTTTCTGGAATAATTCATAAAAAATGTACATGCACATATGTATGTTGTACGTGCAGAGGAGCAAGACAACTCTACACACTCTCTCGTAACAGCATGTTTCTCTCCATTAACTCTCTTTGATTGTACAATCCAGTCTCACGTCTGCTTTAAACTGTTTACTCTGTCATCTTGCCAAAGAAACATTAAATTTCTGAAGTTCTTTTCTCACATTTCACAGCAGTAACCTTGTTTTATTTTGTCAGGACATCAAGCGATGGTTTCTGTTCAAAAGAGAGTATTTTGTATCATCAAACTCTCTCAGAGGTCATTGTCTGATTCATTTTGTCACAGATTTCATTAAAGAAAAAATATATAATTCTCAATGTCAGGAGGGAGAAAGGAGCACTTTTAAAATATCAGCATTTTCCTTCTGTTCTATGTGAAATGCAAACACAAATCACCCTGCCAGGTAGAAAAAACTGCAGTGTTTTTTTCCAGAAGTATGCCTCTTCAATCCGGTGGCATATTTTCAATCATTATTAGAAAGCCGGCAGCTCAAGGCTCGCAGGCTTTAACCTCTGCTGTGTTTGGTGTGTGATAAAAGGCGAAAGCACTATCAATCTTTATTGTCTGGCCCGCACACTGTAATTGCATTCAATAGTCCACTGATTCTCTTGTCTGCGCTAATGTCGAGGAGCAGAGAGGAGCCAGATGCTCTGACTGCATCTCTCGCACACCAACACACACACATGCAAAGAGACACNAAATGTACATGCACATATGTATGTTGTACGTGCAGAGGAGCAAGACAACTCTACACACTCTCTCGTAACAGCATGTTTCTCTCCATTAACTCTCTTTGATTGTACAATCCAGTCTCACGTCTGCTTTAAACTGTTTACTCTGTCATCTTGCCAAAGAAACATTAAATTTCTGAAGTTCTTTTCTCACATTTCACAGCAGTAACCTTGTTTTATTTTGTCAGGACATCAAGCGATGGTTTCTGTTCAAAAGAGAGTATTTTGTATCATCAAACTCTCTCAGAGGTCATTGTCTGATTCATTTTGTCACAGATTTCATTAAAGAAAAAATATATAATTCTCAATGTCAGGAGGGAGAAAGGAGCACTTTTAAAATATCAGCATTTTCCTTCTGTTCTATGTGAAATGCAAACACAAATCACCCTGCCAGGTAGAAAAAACTGCAGTGTTTTTTTCCAGAAGTATGCCTCTTCAATCCGGTGGCATATTTTCAATCATTATTAGAAAGCCGGCAGCTCAAGGCTCGCAGGCTTTAACCTCTGCTGTGTTTGGTGTGTGATAAAAGGCGAAAGCACTATCAATCTTTATTGTCTGGCCCGCACACTGTAATTGCATTCAATAGTCCACTGATTCTCTTGTCTGCGCTAATGTCGAGGAGCAGAGAGGAGCCAGATGCTCTGACTGCATCTCTCGCACACCAACACACACACATGCAAAGAGACACACAGGTGCACAAACACACAGTTCAAGTTTTTCAGAATCGAAAATACCAACGCAAGGGTGCTCGTTTGGGAAAATGCTGCAGGAATATTCACACACGGGTAGCAAGCAGCACCCTGCTTGATAAATTGTTGACAGTATAGATTGTGAGCAGCTGCGCATCCACAGAAGATTCATCCTCTAGTTTCCCTGTCAGATTGTTTTTCTGTATGTACAGTATACACGTGTGAATTTGTACGTGTATGTGTGTGTTGGTGATGTCACCGCTAGGCCAGGTCATGTATTATTCAAATTTAAGTAAGTGGAAGGAGGGAGGAGGGGGGTGGTGGAGCTGGAGGAGTGCCAAACACTCGATTGGATCTCAATGAATAGTAAAGAGGCTGACGGAGGGAAGGAGAGGGATTGGGGGGGTGGGGTTGGAGAGAGAAAGGAGAGACATGAGTGAGGTGGCATAAACAAGAAAGAGTGGAGGAATGAAAAAGGGGAGAAAGACGTATATGATGTAGGAGAAAGACTTCTTTAGATGGCCTCTTGTGATTCTTCACTCGCACTCATAATGAAATCCAGCTGCGGCGTATTCTGCTGTTATTCTACATGAGCCAGGTGGAGTTTACGGCAGGATGAAGTGTGTTTGTCAGCTTTGTTTGTGTATGTGAAGTGTTGCCTGCGACAGAGTGGTTTTGATTCCATATTATCAATCCGGTGGAGGTGCATATTGCGACTGCCTCACACTGTGGGCAGCCCTCGATAAGATAGACACGCCGGGCTCCAGGTAATAGATTTGGGCTTGTTGTCATATCCACAGAGAGCGCACAAAGCGTCCAACCCCGAGGATCAAGCCAGATGAAAAGCTGGGCCTTTGATATTGGTTATGCTGAGACCACTCATATTTTACTCTGTTGATTTCTGAGCAACACAAACACACACTGGATACACACATGCTTGTCTTTCCTTCTCTGGCGAGAACTTGTGTGAGGGACTTTACATGATCTGGCTGCATGTTTGGAGTTGTTTTGTTATGCAGACACGCTGCACTCATGGGGTACACGTGGTGCTAATTAATGCTCTCAGTGCCACTGTTTTTGTTGCTCTTTTAAGTGGGCCAAGGCTAACAAGCTAACTAGCCTGAAAATCCCAGCTGGATTGGAAATACCCGAGTCTCCGGTTCCTCTTACAACCTCCAGACATGCAGCCGTACATTAGAGGTTATTAGGATTATTAAGATCATGATCGCACGGCGCTGCGTCCACTCCTCATGATGTTGTTTACCGCTGAGCTTCCTTTGTGCGGCACTCTGTGTGTGCATACATTTGCATGTTACACACATGCACTCAAAGCCAGCGGAGCATGCAGCCTGCACACTACATACAGTAATACATTGGCGAATATCAAAGGAAATTACCCTTCACCTTGGTGCATGGATCTTAGAGAGTTCCTTAACCAGAGGAATGGGCTTTGAACCAGGCAGATTCCCCTAGGGCCCGTATCCCGGCCCCTCCCCGGAACGCCGCACCGGATAAGGGCCGTAATTCCCACTTTTAGGTTTCCATTAATCTGATCCTGACACAGGGGAGACGGGCTGCTTTGCATATCGCCTTCCCAAGATGGAGGGCTATTTACATGATCGCCTCCAGATTGAATATGATCAGTGGCCCACCTCCTCCGCCGTCCTCTGCAGCTGAGACAGAAAAATGCAGATTTTTTTCCGAGGGTATTTGCTGCATTATCATGGGTGAAATATTATTCACTCAGGTATGGTCGCCATAGCGTTTCGATATGTCTCAAGTTAGGCTTGATGGATACGTGTTGCGGATATTACAGCGCTGTGCTTGATTCCCTTGACAAAGGCCAAATTTCTTTTATGAATGTGACAGGAGAGATGGATAGATCGACCCATTTATCACCGCTCACTGATAGCGCTAATGTGAGGAGAACTAACCCCCCCCTTGCACATACCCCGCCCCTCCCTCTGCACAAATGTGAGGAACACCAGCCAACAGTGCTCCATTTGAAACCGTGAAGGCAAACCCCCATGTAAATGTATCTGTAATGAACGCCGCGTACAGGAGGTGCATTATTCTCTTTCTGCTACATTTATTTCTGAATATCAAATGAATATGATAAATGTGGAGCGAGGGGGCGGCGGTAGCGGCGGCGGGGGAAGCAAAGTAAGCCGAGGATATGAGATGAGTGATATTGTTATTACACCACCGACGTACTCGTCGTCTTCAACTCTGCGACACACTCTGATGTCGTACCCCTCCCACTTGTGTGTGTACGTACGTGTGTGTGTGTGTGTCTGTGTGTGGGACGTGGAGTGTGTGAACGAGAGGGTACGTTTGTACAGCGGACACACAGGTAGGCAGTAATAGGTAGGAAACTTGATGGTAGTAAAAGACGAAAAGAAAAAAAAGTACACGTCAAGCCGAGACACAATTCCACACTCACATGAGTCCCAGTTGTGTGCTGAAATGCACCGAAACAACAACAATGGGATGTGGAAAAAATAGAATATCACTGTACAAACACCACCGCTGTTTAGTGTGATGAAAGAGCAAATCCGCACTCACGCGGCATCGATGAAATATTGGTGACAAGGCTGAGGAAATGTGCACGCTCTTGTGTTGCTTCAAAGTATTTCCACTCTTGGCAGGAAACTAGAAGGTGGCTGTAATCAAACCAGAGGTGCTGCTGCTTTTTGTGTGTGAAACAATGGGTAGAGAGTATTTTTTCATCACACCCTCACTTCTTCTCTGTTCCATAAAAGCGATGGAACGACGTGTGAACCACCATCCAACTCCATAATCACCACCCGAGTATTGGTGCATGGTGCTAATTGTCACTTCGGCACACACTTGATGTAAACAGTGTGATAGAAAGCCATCATATGTGCTCACTCACTTTGTCTCAGGCTGTTAGGGGTGCGGAGAAAACATTGGAGCTTCACTTAAGTGCATTTCATGCTTTTAATTGACACCATTGCATGTTAATTCGGAGCATGTCACGGATGTGTCACACCAGTAAGCTGCCAGTGTCCGACCTCATGTAATGTTGAATTACATTCCTGCTGCTCATGGCCGTGACAATAGATAAGCTTCTCCTTGGCAACACCAAGCGGTTCAAACAGTCAGGGAGATGAGGTGTGTTTTTTTTTCTTACCTTCTGTCCTCTTTTGTCTCCACTTAGGAGACATCCAATCAACACGCTGAATAATGTTGTTGTTTTTAATTTGATTCAATTTCCCTGACTCAGATGACATTTCTTTGTTTAACTCTGAGCTCTTTGTCTTCTCTTGCAACATCTTGTTTACCAAGGCCAGTATGGCTCAGTTACAATTAATAATAAGGAAAGACAACCACACAAGGGCTAACAGCTGCACCATCTCTCTTTGAATGACTTCGTTCCTACCTATTTCTGGCTTATGCACCATACTATGTTCCAAAACATATAACTGTAAAACCACAAGGTCAAAATTCATCAGTGACACCTCATTTGAAAGATTTATATCTTTAGTTTCAGAAATATTCTTTTTAAAAAATATGTGGCTAAAGTCCACATAAGACTAAATGCAACTGAAACCTTTTTTGTCTTAGCTCTTTGTAACAGTTTGTGAAAAGCTAGACTGATGTGATGCTTCAAGATGCTTCATGCCAAAGAGAAGACATCCACCACATCACTTCTACATCTTGTCATCGAAGTCTGGGTGAAATTTGAGAATTCTAGGTAAAACTTTGTAGGAGTTGGAGAGTTTTTAGCCTCAGGTGACCAAACACATGGCAGAGTTGTACTAACTGTCCACGGGCTCATCGTGTCCTCTCTTCAAGCAACTTTTCTCCATTTGTGGAAAAGCTTGTCGTGTTAAGTTATTGACAAGACTGTTACAGAATAAAAAAGCCTTACGGGGGCTGTTACACGGGGACACTGTGCGCTATTGGCCAGTCAAGCAGGAAGTGCTTGTTGGCTATCACAAGCTGTCCTGGGATGAAAACTCAACACAAAACAATGAGGTCACTTTTGTCTTGCAGCAGTATTTCCACTTGGAATAATTCTATGAAGCAACACCTTTGATACTTTCAAACTCTGGATTCCTCTGGTGGAAAAGGGAACGAACGACTCAAGAACGGGCCGCAGGTGTGATGTAATGACGTAATGACCCCCAAACAGGTTAGACACCCCAGTTGGTTCAGGTGCAGATTCAGATTCAGAATATTTATTGTACCCTTACGTAAAATCCGTTTACAGTGAGTGAATTTCCTCGTATTCGTATTGTATTGAAAACACACAGAACCACACAGGACAAGACAAAGTGACAACAGTGCTCAGGCTAAAAGAACTGAGAGGAAAAAGGATGGCCTCAAGATAAAAAGCAAGATACATTCAAACATCAGCAGGCATGTTTGATTCATTGATTTTGTTTGTTATATGCCATTCTAATTTCTTGTCTTTTTTGTTATCTTGAGGCCATGTTGGACCTCCATACCTGCCAGCCTCTCTGATTCCTCGCACCTGTGAGCAGGCTACAAAGCCTCTGCTTGGCTCCTCCCACACTCTCTCTCACTGCAGCCAGGATCAGCAGCAGGGCAGCACCTTCAATGCTTCGACTGTGGCTTTTGCCAGTGTCTTTTTTGTAATAAATTATTGTTCCAACCTGTATTTCGACTCAAATGTTGCTTCCCCTAAGCCAGGGTTGTAACATTTTTGGGGGGCTCGTCCGGGACTTTGTTTTGTCTTTAAGTTGTTGCACTATGTTCCTGGTGTTTTCTTAATAAATCCCTTTTTGTATTGTTGAGGTGTGTTTAAGTATTTTTATGTGAATCTTTTGTGGATTGTTGTTAGCCCTATAGGGCCACTTTTAGTTGGGGCGTAACATGTTCAATGGTGATCTAAGCAAGTCTTTCACTACTTTTGTTTTGTTGGTCAAGAAAACTCTTCATGAATCTTGTCCATACTGTGATGACGTCAAATAAATGGCAAACAGGTAGCCAGCAACCTGATGGGACATTATCAGCTCTGTTACTGTGCACAAATCACACATAAGTTCCTCCACCAGTAATAAACTTTACTTTTCTTTAAATTATTGGATTACAGACACAGAAATCTTCCCCAATAGTTTTCAAACTAAAAACTCCCACATTCAACCTGACTTGCTGGTAACGGAGCATGTACATCAAAGGTGTAGAATCGGCTGTTGTTTGAACTATGATTCTCAGGAAAACACCAAAATTTACGGGAAACATACCAAGAATTTACAGATACTGGAGGCTTTTTGCCATGAAGAATGGGCAGTTCTACCATCTGAGGAAATAAAGACCCTCATCCACAACTACCACAAAAGATTTCAAGCTGTCATTGATGTTAAAAGGGGCAAGACAAGGTATCAAGAACTGGGGTATGTAAACTTTTGATCAGGGTCATTTTGGTACGTTCTGTTGTCATTATGATTTAACAAGTGTAAGAGGGTCAATGACGTGACGTCCTTTTTTTTTTGTGTCCGAGTGCAATATTTCCTTCCATCATGAATTGAGTATTTCATCACATGTATTTCTTTATTTTTTTTTATTTCTGTAAAAAACTGTATTTCTTAAACCTGTCTTATTTGAACACATCTTTAAACTATTAAAATAAAACATGTTTTTTTGTGTTTTGGTTCCTCAAACCCCCAAAATGTCAGGTGGTGCAACCGTCCTGACAACATAGGTGTCATTAATTTGAGATTTTTAACTTACAGTCAATAACATTTACCTTTAATTTTTATGTCACCGTAATAAAATACGAACTTGGATTTTAAATAAAACAATCTTTGCAAATAAAAAGAATTTTAAAGCTGTTGAGAAATGTAAAAAACTTTTGTCCCGTAATTTTCACCTTGTCAAATGTCAGGGTGGTGCAACTGTAACATTAGACTTTTATTTTAAAGTGAAGAGAATAAAACAGGAAACAGGAAACTGCATCAGCCAGAGGACCCCAAATGACATTTGTGACTAAGTGGAAAAGTTTGTAGATTTCTCTGAAACACTGATAAAAAAGGTTTTTTCACTTCATTGGTGACTGGAACAATTTCCATGTCAGGTGGAACAACCAATGTAATAATGTGACATGTTATTTTAACATCAAATTATTTATCTTATTCACAAATAAAAGAAATGAAACACACAAAATGAAAATGTATGAGTCACTACAGACACTTGAGAGATACTTGCCAATAATTTCAGTGTCTTTTTTATTGTCCTTGTATATTTATATAAAAGTATATAAACCAACGTGGTGGACTGTAAAAACCCACGAGTAATTAAAAATACTAAAAAATAATGAACCTAAAAACGTTGAAATGTTGGTCAACTACTGAAATCTGTTAGAAAACATAATTCTTCTCTCAGAAATATGTTTTTATCCATTTTCAAAGAACTTTTTAAAAATACGTTTTTAGACCCTCTTTTTGTCATTGTCCCGCAAACTGAATGAAAAATAGATTAAAAGAAGAACACAATCAACTAGCCTTTGTACTGAATAGAATACTTGTTTATTGATAAATGTTTTCACCCAACCACTAACCAGTTGTGTTACCATTCATATTCCCGAAGAAAAGGCCAATAAATCATAAAATCTGCTCAGGTATGAAAATTTTTGAGCACAACTGTATTTTTAAAGGATGCATGAAATGACGGTCAAGTTTAGCAGAGAGGGGTGAGCTGACCCCTTTTTAAACAGGAGAAACACTTTTCTTGCATTGATATTCACAAAATGTTCTTCAAAAAAGAGAGTATGTTCTGCCTATTTGCAAAAGACAGCAGTTTCAATTTATTGATTAGAATAAGCCAAAAATGTCTTAAATCATGCAGAATGTTTCATTACTCCTGAAGTTTACCTGACATTATTGGGGAAAAACTGCCACAAACTTGTCTTGGTGATTCTTTTTGGACAAGCACAATCTCACCCTGTGATACACTCATGGAATCAGGGTCACAAAACTGTCTTTCTCACGAAAGCACTTTACAGCCTGAAGTGAGTCCAGACAAATCCAAAATGGCCACTGAAAAGTAGGGACTGTGAGATGTGGGATGATCGGCTCTGATGCCTGGTGGCCTGTGTGTGTCTGGTGCTGGCTCTATCCAATCGAAGAGTGATAGCACTGGCCCCAAGAATAGCTCCAAATTATTCATAGCAAGGTTTGACAAGCTCTGGTGAAAAATATGCCGGTGTCTGAGTCCATCGCTGCAGGCCAGTGGAAGAGATTTAATTTAAGGCTGTGAGCCAGTAAGTGATGTGCCATCAGATCCAAAGACAGACAGCTTTCACTGAGCAGTAACACCAGACAGGGACATCCCATTAATGTTTGCTCATACTATGGTAATGATTCATAGATTGGTAACAGATACAGCATGAAGCATTTGTGGTTTATACTCAATGAACTCATTACTTTAACCCAAAAAAGTGTTATTCGGCAGCTTCTGTTTGATTTTGTGATTTTTTTTTTCCTTTTTAGTTCTTATTCTGTCCCCTGGTGCCTTTGTAGTATCTTTACATGACTCAAAGCTAAAAAACAAAACAAAACAAAAAACAAACAAACAAACAAAAAAACCCATCTTTCTCTCACTGATGTTTCATAAAACCCTTATTTCCACCTCTGTCTGAAACACCTCACTTTAGCTACTGTCTCTTTAAGGCTCCCTGCTGTACAAAATCCCTTTCCTCTGATTGGTCAGCCCTCTGGAGGCCTGTTGGGGGTACGTGTCATGAACCACTCAGGAAACCTTGAACTATTTTTCAATTTTTTCATATTTCGAGGTTAAAAAATGGATGTCCAATGGGGTTTCCACGCACAGGTTCGGATCCTGTTCGTGACACCAATTCCTGATTTCATTGCGCGCTTTGTAAAGGAATGGGATCAGCATGCAGGGATAGACAGAGAGGATTTTGGGTTGTTTACTGTTCAAACCTTTCTGCAAAATCTGAAACCGGAGATTGCTGCTTACTACAAGTTAGCAGTCCCTGACTGGTGCACTAAGCTGTGGAAAGAGACAGTTAATGCGCTGATAGGGATGTACAGAAATGAGATATTCACTTCTAACAAATCTGTCTGCCCAAAACAAATGTTCCAACAGCATGTGCCACAGGTCCAGGCCCAGACTCAACCAGAAAACCACGTAAACAAGCGTAAATTTAACAACAGATGACTTAAGTTGTAAAAGTTTATGTAGCTCGATCGAGGAGAAGTGACAGACAGTACACTTGGATACGCAGTGTAATGCAGAGTCAATTCTGCCAGACCTCTCTGTGTATTCAGTATTTATCATTTCTGAAGGTTGTTGTGTCTATTTAGGAGACTAATGAGTTCAGCTTAGGATGTCCCTCTCATCCTGATACAAGAGAAACAGTCCTCACTATGGAAGAATACAGGAATGTGTGTATCTAAGGCCAAATACAGGGCTGTGACTATGTTTGAGACATACAGAGGAAATTGAGGTAATAATTGTGTAGAATAATAAGGAATTAGGAAAATTCCATGACATCTGGCATTGTTCCTTCTTATCAGTGTTAAAAATATCAATGTCTCACATCTTCCTCTTGAAAACTGCCCATACATTCTTTACAGCAGTGGTTCCCAACCTTTTCTAACTCAGGTCCCACTTTCAAGTCTCCAAATTTTTGCATCCAACCTCCAAGATTGTGTTTACTTTGATATTCCCTGATCCAGTGGCTTGGTCACATATTGTTCATGTTTTGAGGTAGCAGCGTAGTTTAGACAGCTTCATTTGATAATGTCCCAGCACTTCTTTGCCTCAAACCCTAGCACTATGTACCCAGCACTGGACTTTTTTAAAACATTTTTTTTGTTTGATGATCGGTAGATCACCTGTAGATTCTCCATCAGTCTCTGATCTATCTTTGCTTTTAATTCCTCTTGTTGCTAAACACTTATCCAACTTTATACTCCAGTTTCAGCCATTGGAATCAAACATAAACAAGTCAGGTGCAATACAGTCCTGCTGCAAAGTGGTCTGGCTGATAATAACAAAACTTCCTATCTCATTTGCTTGTCACATGACTAATAAGTATTAGTCATATGACAAGCAAAGGGGGAATGAAGGAAAAACAAAAGACAACTACGAAAACCATATTTGGACATTTTAAATTTAAATGGACCTGAGTTTCAACATTTGCAAATTCTCTTTCTGGTTTTTTTTTTACAAAATTAATCCTCACCCACCAAAAAAAAAAAAGAGAAAGGGAAAAAAACATACTTTGTTGGAAATTATTTGGTAGCACACTTGCAATACCTTTGTAACCAACCAGGGGGCCACAGTTTGGACATCATTGCGCTATAGGTTGAGGTCCTAGCCAATTTGGTACAGTAATATCATGGTAACTGGAGAAGATCTTGGTTCTCTGGGTGCTGTGGGCAGGAACCAACTATAGAAAATTAAATCAAAAGCTTGTGAGCAGAAGGAAGCAGAAAGTGCTCTAAATTTTCTAGAAAACATCTGTGTCTCCAGAAAGCATAGTGGAAAAACAGAAAAGAATAGAATAGAATAGAAAAAAACTGCTCAATTAATCCCAGATGGGGAAGTTGTGGTGTTACAGCAGCAATTGTCAGTGCAAGTTAAACAATATGAGAACAGGTTAACCGTAAAGAAGCATTTGAAATATGAAAAATAGGATGGGAGGAGATATGAAAATCAATAGCTGAGTTTACATGGAGCTAAGGATTCTGGTTATAGTTGGGTGAGAAGCCCAAACTGAATAAAAAAGGCCCTCTAAACACCTCATTCAGAACAGACAGGCCAAAACCTAATGGAATTGTATTCAGTTTTACATGGGGAGAATATTCCTTTTCACAAACCGATCAAAAATATTATTTTTTCATGTTAAACATGAAACAGAAAGTTGTCAGGCTGCATTTGGTCTGCACATGCTCTGTCTTAGTGTACATGCAGGGTGAAGTTTACTCACTTGAAAATATGGCAGCTTCCAAACAAAGCACACAGGACTGTTATGGAGCAGAGACTTTGTTTTCGGTTAAAACTCTGAAAAAGCAAACAATATTGTAGGCTTAGATGACAGGAAAAGCCCACAAAAAGTTCAGCAAAGCCAGGTTTGACTAAACTATCCAACAAGTGAGGAACTACTTGGAAACTTTGTCTTCTTCTCTTCAGTCCAGACCTTCATATTTGATAAATCACATGATGTTTTAACTGATCTGTGTGTGACACATGTCTCTAACTCAGCTGTTCTGATTAAAGGTAAACACCAGATCAGAATAGACCACAGCTCATGTGAATAGGTGACCTGAGATCTTACTCTGGAATGATTTCAATCGGAATGGATCAAAGTCTGCACCTAAATCCAGATTTAAATTAACATTCTTACTGGTTTTAAAATATTAAGAAAATGAAATACAACATTAATTCAGGCATAACAACAGTGGTAGCAGTGTAGATATGCAATACCAGTATAGAGAATGTGAAGATCTGAAAGTCTCTTTACCAAGCCCACTAACAAACACATTATTTATTAAAGTCTGTTTTACAAGGTACACACGTTGAAAAAGTTACTCACAAAAGGTAAACGCTGCACTAAAAATTAAAAAGTGCTACAGGAAGTGTATAATTCAAACACGACTCACAGTTAACACTACTCATAACTTCTCAAGTACCTGGAAAAACATCCCCGATTTTTTATTTGTGCCTCGTCTGGAATCTGCTGTTTATCTATCCCATCATTATGAGTGAGCATACAAGTGTTGGCAAGTTAGCCACTGAAGGACAGCAGCAAATATTTGTAATTCCCCTGTCCTTTATTCTGCTTCTTTGACACTGTTGACATGATTATTATCTCTCACATAGTGTACGTTTGTGGGTGTTTGCTGGCGAATGGAGGGACGGAGCATTGAGCTGTGAACCATCAGGAATTATGTTTATCAGAGACACAAAACCTTAACCTTCTGTCTACTTTAGCCTTGAGCAGTTGTACTTGGTAGTGACAATGTATGGTCGACTATGCTGTATGTATTTACACACACTGGCACGCACTCTCTCTCTCTCTCTCACACACACACACACTCACACACACACACACACAGGGCTCACTTTTAGCCCCCAGGCGTCGTATTTGAGAGTTTCATTTACTTGATTAAACCATATTTGCATATGGAAATTGTTTGAAAATGATATTAATTTGTTATATCCAAAAGAGAATTACTGTCTGATATTAAAAGCTAAATCAGACAAAGGCTGAGAGAGTGACAGGTGATGGTATTGAACTTTGCTCAGTCAATGATAACACGGATTCACATACACACACACACACACACACACAAAATATGCATTTTTCTTGGCTACCACTCTGTTTACGCATCCTCGTCTCAGGTGTGCGTCCAAACCAGCGTCCAAACCCCGCTTTCTGTAAAAACGAAGGTCGTTCTTTCGGCAGGGAGCAGCAGGGTTTCCATCGACCTCGTGTGTTGTGTCCAGGTGTGTGTGACTGATGTGGCTCAGCGAGGCGCCACTGTGGGACAGATCTCCTCCTGAGCCAACTTAACTTATCAGGAACACAGCGCAAAAAAATCAGGCTAATTAATTAAGAACAGTATTAGAAGTAATGGGATATTATAATATAAATTGCTACATTCTGGAACCAATTTAATCCAATTACTGGAACCCCTCATGAATATAATACCTCCAAAATCACTCCGTCAGAGTCCAAAGGGAGATGTGTCTGACTACTAAGACTGAAAGAAAAGAAAAGGGGGGAAAGAAAAAGAAATCTGCTCCCTTTTAACAGTGAACAGCAGAGATGATTTAAATGGTTGAGAGGAACTGTTAATTTGAGTAATAAACCTAATGATGACTTTTTTTTTTCTAATTGACATTTCAACCGTTTCCAACCTGAGCAGGCTTTTTGTTTGAGCTCCCTTGTGTTTGATAAAGACGAATGACTGGAAAGGCTGATTGGTGCTTTTTCTCTTAACGGCCTCTACCCAATTTAAAAAAGGTCCTAAAAAAGACAAAAGAATACTTTTCTCCTGCTGTTTAAGTGGAGTGCATTTTGAATGAATGGACGTGAAGAATCATAGCAAATTTAGGGGCTCAGAAATCATTTCAGGAGGGAAAACTCAGGTTAAAGCCAATGAGGTAATGATTGAGCGCGAGGAAGAGTAAGATGGCAGGATGAGGCTTAACAAGAATGTGAGGGGGTTGTAAAGTTTGAGGAATTTATTTTTTAATTCTCTAAGTACTGCAGGAAAAAGTACAAAAGACACAGGCCTTTTCAAAAAACTGTTGTGTGTGTTTTATTTCTTCCAGCCCTGCAGTTACGCCACTCCAGGATACTGTCCTGTAGGGTGATCCTGCAGCTCCCTGCGATTCTGCAAACACAAGCATGGACAGACGGAGACTGAAGGAATTTTGCAAAGGTACAAAAATAATACAAGATCACTCTGCTCCACACTCTTGACTAAGAAAGAGAAAAAGCTCCAGAATTGAGAAACTTACTTGCAGAATAATTTCATTTAAATTTTATATCAAGAAACTTTAAAGGTTAAAAAAAACTGTATTCATTGTAAAATAAACACAACATGTTCATCTGTGATGTTACAGGACATTGTGCAAGAGTTCAGCTCACTCAGCCAGTATGGTACTCTCAAATATTGGTGCAGTTGGCAAAATAAGTTTTTGAAACACTGCTGATTTTGCAAGTTTTTTTTGTTATAACAGAAACAACAGAAAAAAATAACTGAATATTAAGCACAGAGATATGTTTTTTTTGACAATTGCAGGGGTTACATGTTTCTTGTAGTTCTTAACCAGATTTACACACAATGAGCCTCATTTGCAAACAGTGCGTATGCACAAATTTTTGCCTAAATCATGCATAATCATCAACGTTTGACATACAAATCAGTGATTCATCAGTATTGTCTTACTTGAATTTCTTCCTACTCTGAAAAAATTTTTTAGATCCTCAGACCACGCATACGCACAAATGAATGATCAGCCTCCTAAAAAACTGAAAACACAGACTCTTTTAACTAAAAGCATGACATTTCAAAACTACTTTCAGTAAAAGAAAAAAGTCATAAATAGAATTCATTAATAAAAACTGTACTTTCGCAAAACTTATTAAATACATAAATACATAATATATGTCACTGACACCTTTTCACAGTCATCATGCTTATAATATTGAATCAATTAAACATTTAGTTTACATTGAAATATAATAATGTGCATACCAAATTATTGCGTTTTTTATGTTCAATAAATGGTCAACTACAGTGTCATAAATTTGTGCAAGGGTCAATGATGTGGCGTCCCTTTTTTGTGTCACTCACATTATAAAGGAAGGTAGTACTTAACTCATAAAGTAGTGTACATAAAGAAATAAGATACTTTGGACACAATAAACTTGTGTAGAAATTTGATAATTTTATATTGTACAAAAAAACACAAATCCAAGGAGTTTGGGGGTTTTACAGTCCACCACGTTGGCAGGACTGTTCATAGGTGTCATTAATTTGAGATTTTTTTGAATGTCAGTTATTGTAAATGGAAATTAAAAATACAATGGCATTATTTTATGCTTGAACCTTTTTAAATAAAACAATCTTTGCAAATAAAAAGAATTTTAAAGCTGTTGAGAAATTTAAAAAACTTTTGTCCCGTAATTTTCACCTTGTCAAATGTCAGGGTGGTGCAACCGTAACATTAGACTTTTATTTTAAAGTGAAGAGAATAAAACAGGAAACAGGAAACTGCATCAGCCAGAGGAGCCCAAATGACATTTGTGACCAAGTGGAAAAGTTTGTAGATTTCTCTGAAATACTGATAAAAAAGGTTTTTTCACTTCATTGGTGACTGGAACAATTTCCATGTCAGGTGGTACAACCAATGTAATAATGTGAAATGTTATTTTAACATCAAATTATTTATCTTATTCACAAATAAAAGAAATGAAACACACAAAATGAAAATGTATGAGTCACTACAGACACTTGAGAGATACTTGCCAATAATTTCACACAGAAAAAATAACAGGAACATATAAATATATTTTCATATATTTGGTTGCGCCACCTGACATTTTTGGGTGCTCAAATTAAAAATACTAAAAAATAATGAACCTCAAAACTTTGAAATGTTGGTCAACTACTGAAATCTGTTAGAAAACATAATTCTTCACTCAGAAATATGTTTTTTATCCATTTTCAAAGAACTTTTTAAAAATACGTTTTTAGACCCTCTTTTTGTCATTGACCCACAAACTGAATGAAGACGTAAAATAAATGGCCTCTTCTTATGACTTTAAACATTTTCTGAGCAAATGACACACACACACACATTTCCACTGTTCACTCACTTCACTATGTATCTGTTTGCAAAAATATCCAGCAGCTGCTTTAATGTGTTGTTGATGTTTTGGATGCCCAGTACAATCTCCCTCACCCAGGAGAGTCAGCTGATTATCTATCACCTCACCAGTCATGATGCGTCTGCTGACGAGTCTCCCGGGGATGAACCGGGAGAACGAGCTGTGAGGTTGACGCAAACAATGTGGGCGTAAAGGACGATGGCTCCTCCTCATTTCTCTCTGATTAGATGTCCTTATATAGATGAATTGGTGTGTGGTAATATGCTGATTTCAGGTAACAGGGACGCGCTTGTTGATTCAGAATGGTTCTGATTCATTAATATACGCATGGTGGTGCAAACCTAAAACGGCCGGTACAAACGTATCATGAATCCGACAGTGATTTTGTGTATTTTCTTGTTTTGTGCAGGGAATAAAAACATTTCTGTGCATTTATTAGTGAATGAGGCCCAGTATGTTTACATCAATGGTGGCTGCTGGTCTTTCAAGGAGGGGAAGCTTATTTTTCCCCCCAGCGTGCATCATAAATGTGTTTGCTTATTAATATGTAAATTCTACCCTCCTTTCCTTTTCAAGAAAATGATCTGTGACCCTGTTGTACCCAATGACTGTATATATAATGGACAGCGTGCTTCCGCCTGTCACCGTTCTACGATTTTGAAGCCAAAAAACCCCGTTTCTCTAGCTGCCATTGTGCAGCCAGAGTCTGTGCAGTAGAGAATTTCTGGTGGAGCCAAGTAAAAAAGAGAAATAAAAATATTTATTTCTTCTTCTTCAGAAGGTGTAGTCTCCTTTTGGCTCTTTCCCGAAGTTTCTTATATCCCCGGTAAAAACTACTCACGAATGGCAGCTGTCAACCATCTTAAAACGAAACTTATATCGCGGTTTTTAACGTCCAGTAACTAATGAGAAACTAACTTCTCAGAAAAAAAACACCTGAACACCATGCAGCCAAATGACATCATCAAACTACCTTAGCGTAAGGATGAGAGAAACGTTTCTACCAGGTATCGTAATTTTTTTAAGTTTTCCCGGCTCATATCTGGAATACATGGGGAGGCGGGGCTTATGACCTATACTGCAGCCAGACACCAGGGGGCGGGGCTTATGACCTATACTGCAGCCAGACACCAGGGGGCGGGGCATCTGCTGGAGGCTTCAGTTTGAGCCGAACGNNNACCTTAGCGTAAGGATGAGAGAAACGTTTCTACCAGGTATCGTAATTTTTTTAAGTTTTCCCGGCTCATATCTGGAATACATGGGGAGGCGGGGCTTATGACCTATACTGCAGCCAGACACCAGGGGGCGGGGCTTATGACCTATACTGCAGCCAGACACCAGGGGGCGGGGCATCTGCTGGAGGCTTCAGTTTGAGCCGAACGACGTTACGTCCACTCATTACACAGTCTATGGTCGTACCCACTAGGCGTAATTTTGGTAAAGTCTCCGTATCAGTTCAAAACAACAGAATGAAAAATTTGGAAAGTGCTTTGGTGGATGTTTAAACTTTAAGATCGCTGAATTGCTCATTTTGCTGTCAATCAAAAATAAGTTCCTCCTCAGACAAATCATCCAATCATCATGCAGAAGCCGAGCTGGGCCAGCCCACTGCCCCATAGACCCCAGAGACGCTCAGTGTCCGATGAGTGGGACAAAGCCCAGTATGTATCCTCTGCTCCTCTTTTCTGTCAGACAGTCGAGCCCCTGTTTCCCCCATTATCACTAAATAAATCACAAAAATTGCTTTCAGCTGAGAAAAACTCAGAGCTCTTGTCTCACTAATAAACTTTGTCAGTCAGTTTGTTGAGATTTTGGCGTGCTGTAAATCAATCTGGTCCAGACGTTTTTGTGCTTGAGACGCTCAAGCACAAAATCGATTAAACAAACAAACACACTTGCTTGTTTAAATCTTTCTAATGAGGTGTAACTGATTAATTTTGACCTTATCTTTCTTCAGTTATAAACTTTAAAAGCATTGCATAGTATATAAGCCAGAATCAGGTGGGGACTCAGGGGTTTAGTAGGACAGTTATTGCATTAGTTGAGGATTTAGGGTAGGAAATATGAGGCAGTTAATGGTATGAAAGTATCAATTTTCTATTGAAACAATGCAGATTTCATTCCCCTGTTTAGTCAAGAAGATCTTTTTCAAAATAAAAAGCCCCTTTTCTTCAGGAATGAATCTGGGGTTTTTGGTTATAAGCGGATGAAACAGGTTGCAGGATGCTGATCAGGGCACACAAATGTGGAAACTTGAAGTTTTTCTTCCCATCTCTGTGTATCTGGAGCATCACTTAACTGCGTTTACATAAAAAAATACGGACTTAATGTCCAGACGGGTACAGATCGACCCTATAATGTGAACAAGCAAACAAAGCCACCAATCGAAAATGTGTGTTTTATCATATTTATGTCATAATAACAGAAACAGTTGTGAAACACTTTGATTTTTATAACTATTTGATGTGAATTTATGACAAATCCCTGTGCAGGAAGTCTGTATGGTCCTGAAAGATTTCTAAGCCAATGAGCTGGCTTTATGTAACCAGTACCTGCTGATGTATCTATTTTGTCTTCAGAAACACTATGTGTTTGAGTTTGACTCATGTACTTCCCTCCTGGTTGGTTGTGCAGCAGACCACACACATCCATTCAGACATTGCTCTGACATTCGCCAGTGGACTAAAGTGATGAGGAGGCACCTTCACGCAATACAAAGTCAATGAAGAGCGATGAATTGTTTTCCCCTGCACTGTGGGCGGGACTTAATTGCGCTCCGTCTCCATTCAGATTGATACTGTGACACATCGGAAGTCTAGACCAGACAGCAATCACACGCCGCCTTACTTTTGTGACCAGGCATCTCTGTGCAGGATAAAAGTTTCTGTGATGACATTGGCTTGTTGAGAAAAGAAAGAGAGGGATGAAAAAAAGAGGCAAAGTTTGACAGAAGGAAAAAAGTGTAGATAGAGATGTGTGTGAAAGGGAAGTATGGACTGTGTGTGTTAAAGCCAATCAGTCAATAATTATACATATAATATAACATAATGTTATACATTCTTTATTTTTAAAGATATATAAATCATCTCAAGACACTTTCTAAAAACTTAACAGAGCTGCAAATGCTTTTTTAGTATAAGGAAAATTCTCTTCTTACCCCACCATGAGTAGAGATGTGGGATGCACCAATACCAGCTTTGAGTATTAAGCCAATACCATGCTTCAGTACTTGTACTCAGTATGAAAAGAAAATGGCATCCCTGGTAGAGACTCATGCAGCAGTGATAAAGTTCAGTCATAAGGAAAAACTCTCTTCAACACCTCTACGCTGTTAAGTGCTGACTGCGTGCTCTCTCAGTAGTTAACTTGCACCATAGTGAGAGACGTAGTCAGCTGGTGAAACTGATAATCATAATCTACAAACCCCAATTCCAATGAGGTTGGGACGTTGTGTAAAATTTAAATAAAAACAGAATACAATGATTTGTAAATCCTCTTCAACCTTTATCTATTCAACCTAAATACACCAAAAAGACAAGATATTTAGTGTCCACACTGAAAAACTTAATTATTTTTGTTCAAATATTTGCTCATTTTGAAGTCGATGCCTGAAACACATTACAAAATTAAGTTGGGACAGGGGCAATAAAAGACTGGGAAAGTTGATGAAAGCTCAAAGACCACCTGTTTGGATCATTCCACAGATGAAAAGACTCATTGGAAACAGGTGAGTGTCATGATCGGGCATAAAAGTAGCATCCCCAAAAGGCTCAGCCCTTCACAAGCAAAGATGGTGCATGGATCACCACTTGGTGAACAACTGCATGACAAAATAGTCCAACAGTTTAAGAACAATGTTTCTCAAGGTTCACTTGCAAAGAATTTTTGGGATTCCATCATCTACAGCCCATAATATACTCAAGAAAATTCAGAGAATCTCTGCATGTAAGCGGTAAGGCTGAAAAGCAACATTGAATGCCTGTGACCTTTGACCCTTCAGGTGGGACTGAATTAAAAACCGACATCATTTGTAAAGGATCTTAAAGCGTTGGCTCAGGAGCACTTCAGTAACCATTGTCAGTTAACACAGTTTGTAGCTACATCCACAAGTGCAAGTTAAAATTCTACCATGCAAAGACAAAGCCATACATTAACAACAGACAAAAAAGCCACCGCCTCCTCTGGGCTGGAGCTCATTTGAAATGGACTGAGGCAAAGTGGAAAAGTCTGCTGTGGGCTGATGAGTCCACATTTCACATTGTTTTTGGAGATCACAGACGTGGTGTCCTCTGAGCCAAAGAGGTAAAAGACCATCCAGATTGTTACCAGTGCAAAGCTCAAAAGCAGCATCTGTGATGGTATGGGGGTGTGTTAGTGCCCATGGCATGGGTGACTTACACATCTGTGATGGCACCACCAATGCTGAAAGTTACATCCAGGTTTTTGAGCAACACGTGCTGCCATCCAAGCCATGTCTTTTTTCAGGGATGTCCCTGCTCATTTCAGCAAGACAATACCAAGACATAATCTGCATGTTACAACAGCGTGGCTTCTTAGTGAAAGAGTGTGGGTACTTCAGTGGCCTGCCTGCAGTCCAGACCTGTTGCCCATTGAATATGTGTGGCCTATTATGAAATGCAAAATACAACAACAGTGTCCTCCGACTGTTGATCAACTGCAGTCGTACATCAAGCAAGAATGCGGAAGAATTTCAGCTACAAAGCTTTGACAATGAGTGTCCTCAGTTCTTAAACGTTTATTGAGTGTCATTCGAAGGAAAGGAAAATGTACCCCTGTCCTAGCCTTCTTAAAACGTGGTCAGGCATCCCATTTCAAAATGAGCAAATATTTGTAGAAAAATAATTGTTTTTTTGAACATCAAATATCTTGCCTTTGTAATGTATTGAACTGAATAAAGGTTGAAGAGGATTTTCAAACCATAGCATTCTGTTTTTATTTACATTTTACACAACGTCCCAACCTCATTGGAATTGGGTTTGTCCAACTTGAAATGAGAATTTCAGCACCAAAATATGTTTTTTTAAAATGCTATTCTTCAACACCATGCTGGTTGACAAAGTTTAGCAGTGAGAAGATGGATATGTTTTTCTCTTCTGAAATATTTTGTTGATTTTTTTAATGCGGTTGTGGTGGAAAAAGGAGCTGGACCATCTGACAGAAAAAAAAGCCAAAAAAAAACAAAAAAAACAAAGGAAAGCAAATATCAATGTCTGTGGCATACAGTCTGCTAAGTTCAACAAAAACTATATCATCAAGTTGAGAAAAGGAATATTAAGATAATGTGCCACATTTCACGACAAATACTGATCTAATCAGTACACTTGCTTAACTTCTTTTTAATACATGTCATGTTTTTGTCAGCACCATTTGACAATTTCTTGGGACTAATTCTTTAATGGGTTAAAAATGTTAGAGATATATAAAATACATTGACACCAACAGTGATGCAAGCTTCATGTTTACAAGAAAAACAAAACACACACAAACAATTTTTTAGGGGTTCTGCGTGGGTCAGGGGGCTTTCTGTGCTTCTAACTCAGTTAAACAAATATTCTGAATTCCCCAGAAAAGAACACTTTACCTGGATATACTGAGAAATAGCCCAAAACACTCACAAACAGTTGTTTTGTAAATAATATATTTATTATTTTAAAGCAATTCTCCTAAACAATATAATCAGTCACATACAAATATGGCATGTTCTAGTCTTTAATAGTTATTGACTCAAGTTCTGTAGGAACAAAAGTATTCAGATGTTTAACAAACTAAGAAATAATCATCTCTCTTAGGTCTGACACTTACACCTTAGTTAGGAAAAGTGAGGTAGAGAACCATTCTTCAAAATAACCTCCCAATTATCAGTTACGTAAAAATAGAAATAGTGCCTCAAAATATTGAACAAAAAGAAAAAAGAGAGGTAGCCTATTCTTAAATGTTTTGTTGTGGTGATATGGGCTTGCAGATCGTTGGAACCATTATTAGCCACAGAGACATAAGTTCCAGCTTTGCAGACTGTACATTCTGCCTCCCATTTGTCACGACCCGGACGAGAACAGGGGAACTTTTTTCGCATTTCATCAGTGAAATGACACTTGCATTTCAGCATTTTCTTTCTGTTCAAGTGTTCTCTGGAAGTGTGCCTATCTGCCTGTCAGCCTGAGTGAGGAGCGTGGAGCGCCTCTGTACTGATTTGTGAATGAATGAATACACGTTCCGGGGTTCGGCTCAAACTCCACCTCTCAGAGCGTATTTCTGAAGGAACCACTCAACGTGAATGATAAATACACTGGTCTGTGACGCGCTTAAGCTAGGCAAGATCAAAAACCCAGACATTTGAAGGACTTTATAAACCCCGACCGGACAGGCCAGACAGGCTCATAAAAGAGGACATGTCCGGGCAAAAGAGGACGTATGGACACCCTATCCTAGCTCAGCTCCACTCATAATTTGTTCTGTTAAAGTTGGATATAATCCACCGGAGTAGCAGTAATCCAACTGAGAAGTAACCAAAACATAAAGACAGTGTAGTCAGTGTTTACTTGTGTTTGAATATCAGTATTTAGTTTAGTGGTTTTAGTGTGTCTATCCTAAAACTCTGACATGCTTCATGGTCATCAGACTTTGAAGTAACCACACAGTAGCTTCAGCTGACTGAAAAAAGTGTCTGTGAAACTTTCCAAAAGTGAAATGAAATTATTTTTCATAGAGGAAATGTAAAACCCCATTGCTCTTTTAATCAACGACAATTTCAACCATTCCATAATGCATATTTAATTACATCAACTTTCCCTCTTTTTGATCAAAGCGAGAGGGAAGATCTTGTTAAATGGAAGCATACGGGTGTTAGTGTGAAATATGGAGAAGTATATGAAAGAGGAGCTCTGTATTCCCTCGTGGATCCTTCAGATAATCACTCCAAAGAGTGCCGCAGAATGAATTGACGTGATTGTTGTTGTTGTTGTTGAGAAACTCCTCAGCTCACAGTAAAGATATTATCCTATACTACCAAATGCAATAAAAATGAGTCAATTCGCTTTTATTGATACTCTCACGAGCAATTTAGCAGGTAGTGTTGGTGGTCCCAGCCTAACCTTATTCATATCAACAAACAACAGATAATGCAATAACACACAATCTGATTGTAATGGTAGACGCAGCCTCGAAACACCGTACACAAGAGCTGTCTCTCTGGTATTATCACACACTTATATGTCCTTAGAATTTCATCTGAATGCCTCAAGCTTAGCGTACATGGGTGAAGGGCACAGTGGTATGATATCATCAAGAGTAAAGACACAGTCACTGATGCTCAGGGATGTTTAGGAACAGCTCACTGTAGTAGAATAAACCTCTCAACTTTGAATAAAACAAGAAGAAGAAGCAAATGTTACTTACAGAGACTTTTATAATATCAATGCATTTTTGACTAGTGTCCGTTTGTAGAGGTTTTTTTTTATGGTGGCTGACCAGGGCCATACACTCTGCAACTGCTGAAATGACATGCATATTGGTAAAGACGCATTACGTTTAGAAATACTGCATATTTAAAAGCAAATGTGAACATCCAAAGCAAATGTAAGGCTGAAACACCGTGCAAAGGAAACAAATGCGCTGCAAGAAGCCAACAGCAATAACATCAAATGTGCAGCAAGTACTAAAACTGTACTGTACATGGTACAGCTTATGAGAGAGAGACGAACAGAGGTTACGTGGGTAACTCTATAGCATAGTAAAATGACATTTTAATCTCTCCAACCAATGTATGATACAGTAACAACAAATAACAATGATAATACTACATTTTATTTACAAAGCGCCTTACAAGACACTCAAAGATGCTGTACATAGGATAAAAAAAATCAAATAAAACATCATATAAATCATTACAATGTTTAAAACATAAATAATAAAAAGCATTGAATACATTTAAAAGCACTCAAACATGAAAAGTAGTTTTGAAAAGGTGGGTTTTGATGAGTGTTTTGAATGTGGTCAGGTTTGGGCAGGTTCTGATATGCAGTGGTAAGGTGCACTGGCATAAGCCCCCAAAGCTTTGTCCCCCCAGGTGAGAGTTATATGTGAGTTGTTACCTTGCTCTGCTGTAGCTCTGATCTACCTTTTTCCAGTTTTAAGCAACACTGCCACTAGCTTTGTCTCCCTCTCATGAGCGCCCCCCACAGGCCTGGAGCACTTCTGAACTTGTTTCTGTGTTTGCAGTTATTTTCAGTTTGTGTATGTTTTTCACTTAAGTTTTATTTTGAAGGCAGCAGCACATTTTATGTTAATGCAGTTATTTTGCTTCTTTTCACCTGTTTGTTGGTAATGCAGCTGTCTTGCCTCTTACAGCATGTTTTTTTTTCCCTTTGCAGCGTTCAGGAGTTTCATTTGCTTTGGATGTTTGGATGTGCAGCGTTTCTGAATATGATGCAAGTTTAGTAATATGTGCGTCATTTCATCCTTTACAGAGTGTTTGGCTCTTGTTGCCCACCGTAGGTTTCCTTCACTGTAAGCAAACCTTATAGTGATTGGCTTGTGCTGACAAGGATTTGCTTCATTTCTTTGTGTAGGAGGGTGACCTCACAGAGACCCTACCATATATTCTACAGTCTATGCTCTGTACCTTTAAAAGACAAAATGTGGTGTCATGTGATCATGGGTTCAGTGTAGGATACATTACTAAACATCCCAATGGACAATAAAGAAAAAAAGATTCACCTTTGCTACCTCTTGATGAATGTGAAATATGACAAAAGGGGTGGTACAGACTAGATATTTTTATTTTTCACTCATTTCGTTTTGATATGACTGCCTTAGAGTGCACTTTGTAATGCACACTAGAAAACACAAGGAGCTAAAAGAGGGACTCTGCTATACAACTAAAATTCAAAATGGTCCAGCAACAGAAAATATACTGAATTGAAGGTTCAAAACATCACGTTTGTACACACACACACGCACACACACACACACACACACACACACACACACACACACACACACACACACACACACAACTAATTTGACAATCTTAAAGTAATGTTTAATGGCTGCCAAATTAGTGTTGTTCCGTTCATTCATGAGTCTAAAAAAGTTTTTTTTTTGTGGTTGTTGGTATTCTTGATTAATTTTTGACTCTTTGGGGTGTTCCAGTTTGTGGCTCAAATTTAGGAAACAAAAGCAAAACAAAAACAAACAAAAAAAACAACAACTTGAATTTACTTTGAAATTCCTCACCCCTGTAGTTCTTCAGGGATCTCTCTGAAAAAGAAAGAATTAAAAAAAAAAAAAAAAACATTTCATGGTTCTGGCTGGTTTTCTCATTTTTATGGTCACCTGACATTTAGGTTAACAAAAAAAAAAAAGATAGTTAAAACATTGTTATTTCATCTAACAAGTGCTGTTTTTAGCAATAAGATAAAATAAATGAAATAGTTTTTGGATAACTGTTAACAGTCTCTAAGCATCAGGCTATGGTTTGTGTTCCCAGAGGTAAGAGTGACCATGAATGAATAGATCCCGTTTTGTTTTCTTAGACAGCTCCATGTGTGGCTGTTATTCTCATCTGAAGTCCTAACTAGTCACTTTTTTATTTTTCTTTCTTTTTCTATCGTCCCTTTGATTGTACCCTGACAGCATAACTTTTGTCTGCATTTATTCAAATCCTGGAGACTTCATTGGCTGACAAGCGTAACGTGGGATGGCATCACTTGAATGCAACTGGTCCGTGAACTTCTAGCACTGCTCTATCAAAGCTGTATGTTACAGAGGCTGTGCTGGTGAAAACAGAAGCATCCCATCATATTTAGAATTGTTTCATAACCTATTGATGGTAGGTTTAGGTCCCTACAGGATGGTGTCTTGGTCCAAACATAGTCCACCAGTTGCTGACATCCTTGTTTTATGTCTGTAACTTCAGTATCTGCTGCTTTGGTTCAAATATTCTTTCCTGAACATTTCTCTTTTCTGCTCCACAGTGTTACTGAAAAGCATCTTTAAGGCATCAAAAAAAAGAACCCGTAAAGCACCTCTGTGATTGTTAAGAAGCTCACTCTGTACTACGAGCAGCAGCCAGCTCTCCATTCACACACAGCTTCACTATTATGAGTATTTAAATGACAAGTCCTCGAGAATAATCAGCTTGTTGAAAGGTTATTTTCTGAAACAAACACTCTTTTCTGTTGGGTTTGCAGACTCAGAGCTTTGGTGCTCTTGTATGGTACAAAAAAAGACATTTCTGTCCTTGTATGTGTTGGAAAATGTGTAGGAATTCAAAAGTGCAGAACTGAGGCGAAGCGCTCTTTACATACTGAGAGAAAAGCAGCTCCATCACACTAAGATGAATCAAATAGTTCACTAATCATCTGAAGGTGAGGTCACATTCTCTCAAAGATGTAAAAATACGTTCTAATGAATCTGTACTTTGTTTTTACACATTTGTTTGCCTGTGAAGTTTGTCATTCTCCCACTTGCTGAATTTTTGACCCTGGTGTCAGCCTTTACAACACTTTGGGAAGAAAACGGTGAAACTCGGCTGCTGTTTGTGCCTGCAGACATTTTTAGCAAAGGTCTTGGCAGGCGGCAGAGAGGTGAATATCCCGGCTGTGTTTTCAGACTTAATCACATCAATGCAAACCTTTTGTCACTGCGTGCGTGTGTGTGTGAGTGTATGTGTTTTTTTCAAGGTGTGCATGTCTGTTGGTTGGTACAATGATTACTCATGTTCACACATAAGCTGACTCTATATGTGGCTTCACTGACAATAGCACCTTTGCCTGTTTGTACCAGTGCCTGTTTGTTTTACCATGTTTATGTGTGTGTTTGAGTGTGTGTGTGGGAGTGGATTTGGCCCTCGCTCCTTGGTGATTGTGACTTTATTAAAGGTGTTTGTTCAGTGGGATGGCAGAGACACAGAGGAAGCTAAAACGGAAAGCACATAATCTGCATATTATACACATCATGTGTCAAAATATAGAAGAGTGATTTATGCGACAATCCCTACCCATGACATTTGGCTGCTTTATGGTATCAGAATGTAATGATAAATATCATTTATTATAAGCACAGCATAAAATTACCATGAGCTAGTCGCCAAAACAACGACTTACCTCCTAAACCAAAAATAGAGAGTTAAGAAAGTAAGGTCCCTTGTAACATTTTTATTGGCCACTCTGTACCCTCGATTATAATTCGAGTTTTTTCCAAAATTTTTGTACCAGTACCACCCTTTGACATATTTTCTCGACATGTTTCAGTAGTTGAAAATGGGGGAAACCGATTACAACTAATTGATATTAGGGTGGGCCATAAGTTTCCATACATAGGAAAAATAAACATTTCATGTTGGACAACCGTTTTTATTATATGTGCTTCATATAATTACCATTGTTTCAAAAACACATATTAAGACCATAGACTGTATAATCAGTAGATGTAACGACAATTAGCTCAAACTGAAGCCTCCAGCAGATGCCCCGCCCCCTGGTGTCTGGCTGCAGTATAGGTCATAAGCCCCGCCCCCTGGTGTCTGGCTGCAGTATAGGTCATAAGCCCCGCCTCCCCATGTATTCCAGGTATGAGCCAGGAAAACTTAAAAAAATTACGATACGTGCTAGAGACGTTTCTCTCATCCTTACGCTAAGGTGGTATGACGGTGTTATTTGGCTGCATGGTGTTCAGGTTTTTTTTTACAGAGAAGTTGGTTTTTCATTAGTTATTGGACGTTAAAAACCATGTTATAAGTTTCGTCGTGAGTAGTTTTTATCAGGGATATAAGAAACTTCAGGAAAGAGCCAAAAGGAGACTAAACCTTCTAAAGAAAAAGAAATATATATTTTTATTTCTCTTTTTTACTTGGCTCCACCGGAAATTCTCTACTGCGCAGACTCTGGCTGCACAATGGCGGCTAGAGAAACGAGGTTTTTTGGCTTCAAAGTCTTAGAACGTTGACAGGCGGAGCCACATTGTCCATTTTATATACAGTCTATGGTCATAAATCCCACTCCCTGATGCACTCCGGGTACGAGTCTGGAAAACCTGAGTTCAAGTCTTTCTTTTTTACTGAGGAGTCGGTTTTTCATTTGTTATTGGATGTTAAAAACTGAGTTATAAGTTTTGTTTTACCATAGTTGACAGCTGCTGTTTGTGGGTAGATTTTATCGGAGATATGAGAAACTTTGGGAAAGAGAGCCAAAAGGAGACTACACCTTTGAAAGAAGAAGAAATAAATATTCTTATTTCTGTATTTTGACTCCGCTCCACCAGAAATACTTCACTGCGCAGACTCTGGCTGCACAATGGCAGCTGAGTCCGGCTCTAGTAAGGGTTTTTTTGGCTTTAAAATTGTACAACCGTGACAGGCGGAGCCACGCTGTCCATTCTAAATATAGTCAATGATTAAGACGTGTTTCCCACTGTTGATGAACTTGGATTCGCACAGTTAAAGTAATGCTTGTAATGGGGTTGGTTCCTTGATATATTAATGTTTCTTATCTTCACCTGATACACCTTGGCCTTAAAGTGCCCCCAAACATAACCAAAGATGGTCAAATGCATCTTCTAGGGTATTGGAAACATAAAAAACAAGCATGACATTATATATACATAATACATTTTCCATTTTCTATTACCATTTTTTAAAAATGGAAACTACTACATAAAAATATTTTGGTAAGAAACACAATTTTGAAGTTTGGATTGAAATTAATTGACCTTGGATCAGAAATAGAAGCTCTTGTAAGGATTCAAAGTTGCTCTGAAATCCAAATGATTGACAGCATTGGAGGAAGACGGTGTTTCCACATGCAACACGTACAACAAAGAAGTTGCTGCTTAGTTTACGCTATCTCAAATGAATTTAAGCGCTTTTGCAGAATTATATCCCAGTTGAGCCTGAATTGAACAAAAGTCAGGGCAGAAAATGGTTGTTACAGTACAAGAACAACTCAGGTGTCTTGAGCACACACTTTGTTAGTTTTTGTCAATTGATTCTTTTTTTTTTTTTTTTTGCTCCTTCACTGTATTTATGTTTGGTGTATCTTTTTTTATCACAGCCAACCCTTCAGATAAAATGAACAACAAAACAAATACAAAGACTTACTTATCGATTGGCACAGAGAGACTAACAACTGTGGTACTCTGTAAAATAAATCACTTTTTTTTTTTTTGAGGAGGAGGAGGGTATTGAACTGTTTTTAGTCTTTCTTCTGTCCCTCTGGTGCCCCAGCCTTGGTGTTTGAGGTCCTGCCCCTGCAATGTGTCATGAACCAGAACTAGGAGTTCCTGATGAAATAATCTCATCATTTCAGCACCTCTCATGAAGATCACCTGTTTTTAAAATGTGGTGTTTTGATCAGTTTATGGACAGATTCCAGGATTTCTACAACATATGAATACGCTGCAAAAATTGAAATGTAAGCAAATATTGTGTCTTAATTTTAGTAAAATGTTTTGTTATACTTGATTTGAGCCACATTCAACTGAAAAGTCAAGCGGCATGTCTTAATGAAACATAACAAGAAATAACAACGATGTGCTTGTAACAGCTCGAAAAAATCTGCATATGTAACAAAAAAATTGCTTGTCAAGTTTTATGAAATTTGAATAATGTCTTGAGATAATATTTTTTGACTTGTTACAAACAATTCAAACATCAGTTTTGTCTTTGAATAACTTGAAAATTAGATATTTTTATGGAGTAGTCTGGTGAATGTGGCTTGTATCAATCAAAAAGGATGTTTTTTGTTCTTTTTTTGCTAAAAACAAGACATAATGACTTGCTTAGGTTTCAGTTTTTGCAGTGCACATTGAGGTTTGAAAATCTACACACGCTCAATCTTAGAATTCTGCATTGTTACTTTATATCAATGTTTAAGATATGGGGAGGTAGAATAACCCCTCTTTAAGCTACAGCTCTTACTTTTTCAAATAACATTCTCCCCCAGGAGAAATCCTCTCTTTAAATTTTCTCAACCGATTTAAAACACATCCTTTTAAGCCTGGCTCACACTACAGGAGTCTCAGACCGACTTGGCCTTGATTGGCCCTCCCGAGAGTCGGCAGAGAAAAGTGAGAAATCTGGTCCAATCTGGGACCAAAGTCGGCCACAGTGTTTGGCCCTAGAGTATGTTCTAGTCACTAGAATCTAGTGTGATGAACAGGTGATAGATCAAACTTAAGTCTTACGATTGGCTTTTGGACTTGTGGGATCACCCACTCCTTATTGCTGAGGATGATAAAGCCGCCTGCAAGGGACAGGAAATAATTGAAAGTTATCAAAGACAAGATGATATACACATCTTCCCAACCACCACACTAGTCTCTGTTTTTTTTATGTCTATATTCCATTAGGCTATTAGAACAATTGTCTAAGTCATGTATTATAAACATTGAAAGTATGATTTTGTGAGCATCATACTATGATTGCCAGTGTCAAAGAAATTTAAATTAGATAAATAAGTAAATAATAATGATTTAGTGATACAAACATATTATCAAAAAAGTAAGAAACACATACATATGGGTCAATGACGTGACGTCCCCTTTTTTGTGTCTGAGTGCAATAAAAGGAAGGTAGTACTTAACTCATAAAGTAGTGTACATAAAGAAATAAGATACTTTGGACACAATAAACTTGTGTAGAAATTTGATAATTTTATATTGTACAAAAAAACACAAAACCAAGGAGTTTGGGGGTTTTACAGTCGTGGTGCAACCGTCCTGACAAGTATCCACAGTAATTAAACTCTAAAAATTAAATGTCACTTATTGTAAATGGAAATTAAAAATACAGTGCGTAATAAAATACGAACTTGGAAAAATTTATTTTGTAAGAAACGTTTATTTTTCTTAAAATTTCGACAACTCTTTAAGTTTTTTGAAAACAGGGCATTAAAAGTGGAACAGTTTACAGTCCCACCACGTTGGCATTGTAATCTGAAAATAAAATTTCACTTCTCTTATTAACAGGAAACAGGAAACTGCATCAGCCAGATAAGCCCAAATGACATTTGTGACCAAGTGGAAAAGTTTGTAGATTTCTCTGAAATACTGATAAAAAAGGTTTTTTCACTTCATTAGTGACTGGAACAATTTCCATGTCAGGTGGTACAACCAATGTAATAATGTGAAATGTTATTTTAACATCAAATTATTTATCTTATTCACAAATAAAACAAATGAAACACACAAAATGAAAAAGAAGGAGTCACTACAGACACTTCTCTCTATGAACGGTTATTAAAGTGTGTCTTTTTTATTGTCCTTGTATATTTATATAAAAGTATATAAACCAACGTGGTGGACTGTAAAAACCCACGAGTTTAATTTTTATGATTTTTTATTACTTGGAATTTTGAAACTTTACAACCAGTTGATGACTTTAGACAATCTTTTGTATTAAGTTCACTCAGAAATATGTTCTTATCCATTGTCAAAGAACTTTTTAAGAATACGTTTTTAGACCCTCTTTTTGTCATTGACCCATATGCGCATGTGCAGAGTGAGTGTGAGTAAAACAAAACTTAAGTACGAAACTTAAACGTTGTCACGAGTTGGTAGAAAGCCAGGTGGGGCTCATACAGGCGAAAGGAAGCCTGAATAAGCAACAACCTGTGACTGACGAGATGTGCGAGGCTTTGAGTGTCATTTCCCCATCTTCTCTCCTGATGCACCAACACGCATGCACAGTGGCGTTTTCTGGAGGGATGGGGGAAGTGAGCTGTTTGTTGTGAGCATGGCTGTGCAAGGAGCAGCAGCAGCTGATAACGAAAGAAGCAAAACTGTGAAGAGAATTTTGTACCGATGCATTAAAACATTTACCTTATAATTTATACTTGGTGGTCATGACATAGACATTTTACACATATTACGTGCAATGCCCTGCACTACATTGACTATATTCACTATGACTCCCAGCCCTAGGTTAATGCATCCTTTTGACTTATTTATTATGACAATCAGACCTAAGTCATCGCGGGCCACATAAAATGACGTGGCAGGCCACATTTGGCCTGCGGGCCTTGAGTTTGACACAGGTGCTATAGAACGTGCTGGTCATTGTTTTCAAATCTTGGTATGTGTGCATATTTCAGTCCTTTGTTAGTTTCTGTAAAAATCAAAATATGCCTGTTCACTGTATTTCAAGTATTTCCTGAAGAACACAGAAAAATGTGATAAAAAGCAAAAAAGGCCCCAAGGTCACAGAGCCAATATATCAAAGCACTGACTTTTATTCTCAAATGTTCCTGCAGAATTGAAGCATCAGTCTACATGAAATCAAGAGAGGAACAACAAAACCTAAAACTATGTAATGTTAACTTTGTATCTTTAAACACACTTTCAGAAGCCCTGTTTCTCAATAAGCTGCTCACACACCTGAGTAGGTGTCCCCACCCTGACATATGTACCTGCTTTTTAAACTCTCCCTCTCTCTCTCTCTTTCTGTGGTTATCTCAGGCTTCCTGCTGCATACCTCACGTGCTGAACGCTCAGGGATGATGGCGTGTAATTGAGCTGCTGTAATTTGCAGTGATTGACCCAGAGGGCTGGCCATTAGCCATTGTCAGCTCTAATGATGGATCCCTTTAGCATTACAGAGACACGGGCGTCCCCAGTGTCCGCACCCGCTTAACTTGTTATTTATAGATGATGTCAGGCCTGTAATAAACATAAAGCATAAAACTGCAGCTAATGTGCTGCTAATGAAATCTGGACATGGGCAACTTTATGAATTGAAATAACTCACAGGACTGTTTCAGTGCTGCTGGAAAGGTTAGCGCTGTTCGTTTGTGGGTGTGTGTGTGTGTGTGTGTGTGTGTGTGTGTGTGTGTTCTGCCTTGCTCATTTGTAGGGTATAAATGTGTATTTTGGTGGGCAGGAGTGGAGTGCACTGTGTTGGACTGTTTTTGTGCCTCTTGATAAGAGGTTTGAAAATATTAGATTCAGGACCTGATGAAAGGATTGGACATTTTTGTACTGCCTCCAGCCTTGCTGGGTTCCTTAAACCCTTCCCCCCAGGTCCTCGTGGTTTTTAGAGAGTTCATCTATTTAGGACTTTAAGGCAGATAGCTTGAACCTCGTTTAAATATATGTCTAAAACTCCGAACTGTCACCCTTAAAAAATCAAATTAAATAGAACTCCTGAATCTTTATTCAGTCACTGTTTCACATCCATATTTTGGAGCTTTTGCAACAATGATTTATGTCCAGGGTGCAACTCTATGGAGTTAAAACAGTGTCAAAATTCACAAATGCACACAGAAAGATCTACAAATGCACAGACAAATCCACAAATGCACAGAGAGCGACATGCAAATGCACTGACAGATATATTTTGCTGTGAACCCCGCTGCATTTGTGTGTGGATTTTTGACACTCCCCTGACGCGCTCCGATTCACAAATGCACAGACCAATGTCTGTAGCCAATCAGATGTCTCCCTCCTATTCAGCCAATCACAGCAGCGCAGCTTCGAGGGTTTGTTTCAGTGTGATCGTTTAGCGTTGCATCTGCGCATACAACCTCATGGGGAGAAAAATCTGTCAATGGTTGAAAACTGAATCTGAAATAAAAGACAAGTTGTACAGAGTTTTCTTGCATGCATAGCCTGCTGGGATTAACTTTCACTTGACCCGAACCATTGGTAGTCTCAGAATTTGCAAACATCCCCATCACTGTTAACGCAAATTAATTCCCTGCTCGGACACACACACAGGAAAAACAAAGACCACATGAAGTTTGACATCAGAGGAAACTGTTTACTTCATCTAAATAGCTGAATTATTCTGACATGATGTGAAATCTTAATCGTCCAGGTTTTATGTTCTGTTTTACAGTCTAATTGGGTTAGCCGTTCACCTTAAATATACTGCCACATTGGTGTGATCAGCCCTGATCCTGAGTCTTCGTAGGGCCATCTTCCATATCACAGGTGAGGCTATTGTAGAAAATGGAACCTTTCATGTATTTTTTGTTTAAATTGAAGATAAATATTGAACTGTTGGAGATGTCGTGGAAAGGGATTTACTTTTAAAACCTGAAGATCAATAACGTTTGAGCTTATTGATGCCCCTTGAATCTCCTGCCCTGTGTAACACTCGTTGTATCTCAAATGATCTTAGGTCATCCATGTTGAAAGAAGCAGCATATCATGATGATGCATCTAATATTACGGTTCTAATGTCCCAAAGCCATCATGATGTGTGTCTTCAATAACTAAAACATGTATTTCCAATAAGTGTAATTATGATTATTTTTATTTATTTATTTATTTATTTTTATGGCAAATAACAGCAAAGTATCAATAGTGGACAATAAGGACTCTAATAGTTAAGGAGTATCAATAAGGGTATCAGTATCCATAAAAATTAACAATCCCTATCTCTAGTTATAGGGCCTAACTTTAACCTAAAAAAAAATAATTAGGCCTGTTGATTGCTCTTTTTCTGTGTTAGACCTGTTTATGAAGAGGAGAAAAATAGAAACCTAATATGAGTCACATTCACCTGACAGGTCCAGGTCAATATGACTCCAAATTAGGACTGTGTTGCCTTAGAAAATCTGCCACTAGGGTCAGGAAAATGTTTTTCTTGAGTTTCTTGCATTAAGAAGGTCTGCAAACAAGAAACTAATCAAGTACATTTATTCTGTCCTGCAATTTTTTTTTACTCTTTACATGATACTCAGGTGTCATTTTTGTCTCCTTATATCATTAATCAAGACATTTTTCTGGATTTGTTGAGTGAATGTGTCTTAATTTAAGCCTGATGGGATAATTCAAACTACGAGAAAGACATACAAACTCAGTCAGATTTGAGTTTTTTGCAGTATGTGAGAAAAAAAAAACTTTGTTAACTTGAGCTAATGAGGTAAACAAACATAAACTGGATCATGATGACATGACGACTTGGTAAATAAAGAAATGGATGTATGTCTGTTTTGGGCTTTGTATGGAAGAAGATTTGCATGTTGAAGCAAAATGAAAAATGGTAGGAAAAAAAAATCAGAGAGGAGATGATTTTTAAGTTACACTCAAATGCAATTTCAACATAACTGAGTACTTTTAAGCCCTTAGCATTTAACTGTATTTTTAAAATGAAGTGAATAAAATCTTAGTCAAAATCTTTAAATTTAACTTCAGCCCACAACAATTAAAAACTGTTTTTTTTTTTAAGTTCAACTTGACAAATTTTCAATAATGAGACTTCTGCTTTTGAATCTTGTCCTGAAATCTTGACTTTATCGTAGAATAATATGTTAAAAATATGAATAAATAAACAAGTCTTCCTCCTCAATGTTGTCTCTTGCCTGGCTCTGCTGTGCTTCCATGTCTCACCTGAACCTGCAGTGAAATGAAAAACCAGAGAGATGATTTATTCTAAGAAACACAGAATTAGCTGAAAAACCCAAAGTCACAGATGAAGATCAATGCTTTCCAGGGAAGTTTGAGCAGAAAATGTCTCCTGAGTGGCTCACCCATCCATGAGCTGCTTCAAGGTGAGCATGCTCTCTGTGCTGGCTGTATTTGAGCGTGTTCGGATGTTGTTCACATGGCTGTATTTTTCCAGTGCGCTCGGTAAAAGCTGCTTGTTTGAGCTGTTGTCCACGCCATCGTGTATTTACTCTTTGTGGCTGTGTTTACACACACATGCATTCACTCTTATGTGTGCGTTTCTATGCGCGTGTGTGTAAATCTCCTGCTGCCTTGTCCCCCCGCCCCGTCTTATTGCTTTCTTGAAATCCTCTTGATTCGCCCAGTCCCCGAGGCTAGAGCCCCATACACAGCAGATGTTCCACTGAAAAGGCCATGAATGTTTAATCATTTGTGTTATTGATGCCGCCTTTTTGTTTGTTAGCAAGTGCGAGCGACTCTTTAGGGTCTTATGTGTCTATTTTTGCACGTTTTGCATCCGTTTATATGTGTGTGCATGTGGCACGGAGAGGGATCTGAGAAAATTCACAACCACCAGTCTTTCTCTTTCTGTTTGAAATAAATCTCTTTTACCTCTCTTGCCCTGCGATGAATGCATAATGAAGTCTATTAAAAATGTTATTTGGGATCATTATTGAGTGTGCTGTGTCAAATATCACATCAATGCGCTCTCACAAAACAAGACAATCTTTTTTTTTTTTTTTTTTGAAGTCAAACAGAAAGTTAAAGCTACTTTCTCCTGATCATGGATGAACAAACTGGGCTGTGTCTCTAAACTGTGATTTGTTGGACTTAAAGCTGCTGTTTTAGTATTTGAGCTGACAGCCAGATTTGATCATAATTAGACAGCATGCCGTGGGCTTTGATTGGCACGGTAATTGGATTGTCATTGGGGCTGAAAAGCTATTATCTTAGGATCATGCCCCATGAAATTTGTTGGAAAAACTTCTGTGGCCGTCATTAAGTCGGCCATCTTGGGGGCCTTCGCAAATGAGCTTTTTTTTTTTTTTTTATTTTGAGCAAGAAGAGAGAGAAAGAAGAAGGGGGGGAGGAAAAAAAAAAAAAAAAGTACCTGTGCACCACTGGGACCCTTAGATCCTTCGAATCGCAGAGAAGACAATCTGGGCTCTATTGATTAATGATATTAGCATAGCAGGTAGCGCTAAGTCGAAAAGCGTCGTGCTGGGTTATTGCCCATCGCTCTCGCCCACTCTCCAGTAACGGGGGTGGGGGTGAGCGGTGTGAGGAGGCAGCGAGTAAAGGAATGGGATAATGAGAGAGAGGTGAGCCTGGAAGGAGTGAGAGGGTGGGGAGCCATGAGAGGAAAAGGGGAAACTGCAGGGTGGCTCTTCATTTGCAATTGTTTATGTAAAGTATCAGGTGCGATGCCCATTTTAGGGGAATAAGGAGCAATACGAGGTAATGAAAATAAGAGCGGAGATGGGAGAAGTGAAATAGGGAGAATTCCTCAAAGCCGTCGGGCAATTAAGTCGACTTACACACTTCTGAACGCTGCAAAACACCAGCAGAGAAGTCTGAACTCCAACTTTTCTCTCCGCCTCGGTTTGATTCTTTCACTGCAGCACAGAAGTCAAAGTAAAATCCAGCAAATACCCCGACCCCTGACTTCACTGATCATTTAAAACCACACACTGACTTCTATTTAGCTTCTCATTTATACCCAAAAAAACCACACAACTTAATCAGACCCTGATATCTACAACAAATACTGAAAGTGTCTGTTTGAAGTTTGTTTAGGTAATTTTTTTGTCTGTGTTCTGATGTTGATAGAGTGGAAATATGGGAGAAGAAATACATTTACATAGCAAAGAGTGACTTTGAAGCAAATATATTTATCTATCAAAATGAATATCTTCTTAGAATTAATATGAGATTAAATAAACCCAACAAGTTAAGAAAAAATATCTTATTTCAAGATATTGGAGAAAGAGATGATGCCTGTATCATTTGTAAAGACTAAAAAAGAATTTTGATTAGAATCGCTGGTTTAGTTTCTGGCAGATTAGTTGGCAGATTTTTTTCTCATTAAAGCAATTCTGGCACCATTTTTAAAATATAATCTTGAAACGTTAAAGACGTTTTTCTGAACTTGTTGGGTGCATGTTGCTAATGGTAACAATAATATATTTATTATGAGATATCAGACTATGACATAGACTTGGATTTTAGTTTTTTGTGTCAGAAGTGCTTTATTTAAACATCCTTATGCCTATAATTGAGACTGTGGAGGATGGAGGATAGGGAAGGAAAGGGGGTGAGAGTAGCGAGTGACAACAGGCCGCGGGCTGGACTCAAGCCCAGGCTGCACACTCCAGGGTAAATTTCAGGGTGTAATCTAGATGGCAAGGCCACCTGCTCCCCAAAAAACATGTTTTCTAAATCCTGGGATTGATCTCTGCAAGTCAAATCAAACTTAAAGAGCAGTTTTTGGCTGTTTGTGACAGAACCAATACAAAGAAGGAGAAAAGATTAAAAGAATTGGGAATCAATGTAGCCACAGGGATTTTTTTTTTTTCAAACAATAGGAAACAGATTTTTTTCTGCAGGTTTTTGAATGAATTTTGCAGAGATACCTAGAACATGGTCCAAGACGCTGGGTTATTATTACTCAAAGATGCTGACTCACATCACAAGAGCCCTACACAGACTTCTCTGTGCAGTTAACAACAATGGTTTATTCTGGTGGGCATAAGCTTGGTTTATGCTTCACACATCTGCCAGGTATGCATGAACTTCATACTAGCAGCCTTGCTCTTTTGTGCGGTCCTGTTCAAGCTGGAACTTTGTCACACCTATCCGTAAATTTGTAACTGTAGAACAGAGACGGAAAACACTTTTATAGTTGAGACAGAAGCTCGGCAGAAAAGTGGAATAGGCAAAATGAAAATATATATATATATTGCATACAGTGCACAACAAATGTAAATTTCTTCAAGTTCAGTGCTCTGGTATATGTGTTTTTATGATACACCAACCCTTGCAGTTTGAGAATAGGCGCCAATGGACATCCTGTGGAGTTAACCCAGCCTCCAAAAGTCAGTCTTCCATAGTGTATCTGTAAACTTCATTTTCACCAATTAACTATTTATTCTCATCAATTTGACATAGACAGCTAGCTTGGTTCTGTTCAGGAAGGCATCATGGTTTGGACTGAAATAAAAGTCTACATCAGAGAACTTTTTTTCTTTTGCGCTAAAGAAAAAAAGTTCTCAGTCTCAGAAAAAGTCGAATCATTTTCAGCTAGTCATTTGGATTCAAGTAAAATATGTCAAATGGAAATATATGAGGAAAGAAGAACAGTTACCTAATCTTTCACTCTGAATGAATCATGCTATACACACACACACACACACACACACACACGCACACACACACAGAGTTTGAGAGTGTAGAATGACGGAGCATCTCTCCTGCTGTCAGCTCAATTTCCAGTTTTAATGGTTCATGTCAGCTCTTGAACCAGCGACCCTTTGCAAGCCAAGCCAAGTCCCAATTTGACTAAGCCACTGCTGCCCCTTGACCTCATGCAGAAGTATACTTTGTGTGAGAAAAGCAAAGGGATGATGTAGAAAATATTTCTGGTTTGATCACTGTTTTCATTTCCTGTGAATTCAAATGAAATAATTCAAAGAACACACTAAATATGTCAAAGAGCAAGCAGAAATGTGACCACATTACAATGTGTTCAATTCTTTATTTATCTACCTGCTTTCTGAGTGAGCTGGATATGAACTGTGATATGTGTCTGAACTCTCATGAATAAACTCCTGAATGAAACTTCATTCATCCGCGCATTGTGCATGTGGATAGTCTATCTCAGTCAGGATGAGCGCTCACAGCTCAGCTCTGTGCAGCTCAGTATAGAGATACAAACAGCTTGTCTCAGTCACAGTCGGTGGAAACTGGAGCAAACTACACAGAACTGCAGAGCTCCACATAAATGACAGCATGCAGAAAAATCATTTTTATTTTTACTAGTTATTTATTTGTTTGTTGCTTTTTCAGACTCATAAAGGAGTCTTTAAATCCATTTATTTAATCTTAACTGAACATGGCCCCAAAGCCAAAGGCTGGATCCGGTTCAAATGAGCTTCACACCTCATGTGTCTATGTTTATATCTGTGTGTATTAGAGAGTGTGTGTGAGTGTGTGCGCTACTGTCTGCACGCCTCAGGCTAACACTTCCCAAATTGACATTCCCACCCCTGAAGGCCAATTCCAGCACTGTTAACCCCCGGGGGGCCAAGAGGTGACTACACAGCAAATCTACACACATACACACACACACACACACACACAAAGAGAAATAATGATATCAATATGTTTAAAAACACCCATGTGTCAGGTATTAGAGAGCATTACGTCGAGGTTATTCTTACCTATAACTGAGGGAGACTTAATGTGAGTGTTTGTGTGTGTGTGTGTGTGTGTGTTTGAGAGTTTTGCAAATGCTCCTGGTTTATGATAGGACACAATATTTTGCCTACATGAATTTGTGGTTTATGCAATATAATAGATGTAGCTGTACATCATGTGTGAAAGGTGTAATACCGCAGGAGAATGCTCTTGCTCTCTTTCTCTCTCTCACACACACACACACACACATTCCTTCTCTTTCTCTCCGTCTTATTGTGTCTGTGGGTGAAAGTTTGCATGCAGGCACTGTTGATCATGGCCTATCAAGTGTCATCTGATTTGCATTCAGTGGACGCGTCATTATTCACAACATTTGATGTCCACAAAAACACATTAGACCTCTCTCTGTTTCGGTGCCGAGTGGCGTTGGCCACGACCGCCCAGACATCATTTGTGCACCCAAATAGTCCAAATGTAAATTGATATGTAAGAAAATGCCCCATTAACTTTTTCATTAATGGTTATAATGCATTCTGAGTGTCATCCGCAGGGCGGTGCGCTTCCCTGAGCAGGACCACACACACACACACACACACACACACGTACCACACATGCACACAACACACAGACACAGAGGCATTCAAACACATGCAAACACACACTTCTTGTTCATTCTGGGGAACACTGAAGGAGGAGGACGATCCGCTCACATTTACAAACTTCACACACATCCGTCCTCAGGTATTGTGTATAATTTAAACTTAAAGCGGCTCAAACAGTCGTCTTTCATTCCATTTGGATTTAATTGGACCTTTACCCGTCCATACCGCCAGATGTATTCACAGCTGTGTGAACAGACAGCACCAGGCTGGTGTCGCCTTTATTTCTCCACTGTTTCCTCAGAGCTGTGACAGACGTTTCTGAGAGCAAAATCACATGTTTAATGCACACATATGGTGTCAGGATGGTCACTGTCAGGCTGTCAGGAGGCTGATGGGAAATGCAGTTTGAGCTTTGTGCTCTGTTGTATTTAATGCACTTCCCAGAAGCAGAAGGTCAAACTACTCAGGTTACTGGAGGCTGGTTTAGACTTGTAGCAGTATTTGCTTCATCCATAGAGCTGTTATCTCAAATGATCTGGTATTATTTAGATTAAAATCCGGACATTTAGAAATGTTGAAAAATGTTTCAAAAGTTTGTAGGTTTTTCTTTTTCTTTTTGAGTTTATGAGTTGATCAATCTTTAATTGAATTGAGCCTGAACATGTCGAGGGAAAGTTGTGAACAAGAGACAGAAATTTCATGTCATTTTAAAGAATAAATAACACAAAGTTTTTCATTCTGTTAAATAAAAGAACAATATAGAGCTGATGCATAAGAGACTGACGGGAGGCTTTCAGGGGCCTGCTGCCCTGTCTATCTAACACTCACACTCGAGCTCACGCTTATACCCATGCTCACACACAAACACCCATGCACAGAACCATACACTTGCACACACTGTTTAACATAATGGATAACGGGGATTTGAGAATGTGTGGGTAAGTTTGTGGTATCTTTTTGTGTTATGTAAATATATGAGTTAGGGATTGTGGAAGGACTGCTATAAGTGATTTTGGATTGGCCAATCAATTTACTCATCATGTAAACTCTTTGTCTATTGATAGCATTTATCTAATCATTACAATTTAATCAATCGTGTTATGAGTTATGATAAGTAAAATGGGGAAGTGTAAATTTGAATATTTTAGATGTTATTTTCTTTCATGGAATGTGTGGGTGATTATCTGCACCTGTGGGGGGTGAGTTAAAGGGGCTGGTTTGCAGGAGGTGTGGTGAACCTCTCCAGAACCTAGGGCTGGAGAGGTGAGTCAGGAAGATGTCTCTGTGAGGAGCTCTTCATAGTTCGAATTCTGCCTGTATGGAAGCCTGATTGTGGAGTACACCCCTTTATCTTTGCTAAAATGTGGTCCGTGTTTCCATCATGATGACAGCCTTGTGACAGAGACATTTTAGCTGTAATTTCACCAACATCTCAAGTTTTAAATGAGGAAACACCAACAAAGCAGCAGACAACCACCCTGCAGCTTCTCTTATCAAGAATGGATGTTTTTCACAGCTGATTGTTGGACACGGTACCCCCGTCCCCGGCTCCTGACGTAGTTTGGTGCTTTGCTCTGGCCCAGCAAAGAGTTAGTGCTTGCTGAGCACCAGTTTTTGGAGCCAGTTCTTTGTTGATGGAAACACAAAGAACTGGGGATAAGTCAGGCACTGGCCTGGAACTAGCACTAGCACTAGCACGAGTTAGGTGGAAAAGGAGCAATTGAGGACCAGCCTTTGGAAATGGGACATGTGATTATTCATGAAATCAAAACAACAGGCATTTTTACATTGAAGAGTCTGAGAGGGGATTTTTGCTTATAGCACAAAGTACCGCTCAATAAGGTCCCAATTATTGCTTTAAATATCTTGATATAAGATGTATATCTCAAAAATAATGATAGAGAAAAAAACACCTAAAACAAATTGGGTGCTGTTTTAAACACAGCCTAAACAAAGAAGTGTTTATAGTCATCTAAACCAACATGATACATTTAAATTAAAGTGTATTCTCATGTGCAAATGAAACACATCTGCTACCTGTAAGTATGTAATGAGCCTACCTTCATGATTTTCAGTACCAGATGCACACTGTTTCTTGAAAGCAGCAGCTTTGAAGAATGCCTGTCACATGTCTGGTAGGGTACATACCTTTTAGCTCCAGTTTGGTCCCCACCACTCGCCATCATTTTGAGAAAGAGACGAGCCATTTGATGCTTGACAGAAAGGAGAGGATCCAGTTTAACTGTCAGAGATCATTTTCCTCACACACCATTTGAGCTCCTGTGTGAGTGTGAGATCATGGATCATGGAAGATTTAAATCTTTATCTATTTTTATTTCTAATTGAAGTGTGACATTATAAAAATAACATTTTGTAATCAGACCGCATGGCCTTTGGTAGAATTTGTGCTTCTTAATACAAAGATATTTGCTTTACATTCACAATGTTCTCCTTTGTTGTCTCTCAAAACATCCAACTTCTTACCTGTGTGGCCTCTGTTTCAGCACACACACGCTTAAAGTGTACACAAACATACACACACACAAACACACACTCCCACCAGCAGTCATTGCAAGAGTTAATATGTCTATTGTTTGGCCAGCACGTCAGGCACTTATCCCTGAGTGTTTGCAGGCTGCTGAAGGGAAAGAATTAAAGGTGAGTGTGTGTGAAGCATTCACACACTCACGCACACAAAGCACACACACCCGCACGTCGCTAGGCTACAAAACCATGGCAACATTCACGGGATCAGGCATGAGTGGCAACAGTGCGAGTTGAGTTCACGCTGGTGTTTGTGTGTTTATGAACATGTTGAAGCATGGAGACTGGAGACTGGAGATAACTTAGCACAATAACTACGTTGGACACGGAGCAGAGAAAAACAAAAGAGGAGGCTGCTGCACACTCCGATCCGTGGATGCTTCATGTGTTAGACAAAGTTATTATCCACTCAGTTATGGCAAGCAGCATGGGACACACTTGAAGTTAAAAGACAAAACAAAACACAAGAAAGTTCAAAAGCTCTGAGAGAGTTTGGTGCTCTTTGTCTGCACTGTTTACTTCTTCTTCTTCTGAATAAAGCCACTGAATAAACCTGACTCACCTGTTTGAATGCTCTATTTAATACTGCGAAGACTGGGGGTAACCAACTGTAAGACTTTCAGAGAGGTAACAATGTCCCTCTCTCCTTTCTTAATATAAAGAATAAGGCTTTCAGAAGGCTTTTCTTCCTATACAGCACTTAGAGTCAGAGCTGCTCAGGTCCTGGTCTGAAGAAATAATGGTCCAATCTCATCTCTTGCTTCACACTGCAAAATCTGAAATCTTAACAAGCATTAATGCCTTATTTTCAATCAGACTTGCAACATCAGAATTGAAATGAGCTAATAAGTCTAGAAACATGGATAGTAATGGGCAGGTGAAGTGACAATCATTCTAATTAAATTGATCAGAATTATAGAATCAGCCAATCATTCAAGTAATAACCATTCAAATTCACATTAACCAATCATGAAAAAAAAAAAACTAACAACAAAAAAAACCTATATACTTTTAGCTTTTTAGGTTAAAACCTTGTAGGAGTTAGAGAGTTTTCAATCTCAGGTGACCAAACACCAGCAGATCAATCAATCAATCTTTATTTATATAGTGCCAAATCATAACAAATGTTATCTCAAGACAGTTTACAAAACATTAGCAGGTTGATGCCTGTTAATGTTAGAGTATTTTATTATTTTATTAACAGAGACCCAACATCAAGACAGGATAAGGAATCTTATCTCATCTTGATCCACCATGAGTGAAGCACTTTGCAGCAGCTTTTAGCAAGTTACAGTGGAGAGGAAAAACTTCCCTTTAACGGGCAGAAACCTCGGACAGAACCAGACTCATGTTAGACAGACATCTGCCTCGACTGTGTTGGGGTGAGAGAGAGAGAGAGAGAGAGAGAGAGAGAGAAAGAAGCAGATGCATTCTCATTATCCACAGTCTAGTGTGACATATTCCCGCAAACCAAACCCACTGTATCAGGTCTCTGTGTCCTCTTCGTTGTCAACTTTGATCTCTTCGTAGAAAGGTTTGCTAAACATTATGAAATTATAGCCTCGGTCATGGATTTTACCACTCCTGTTACCCACCAAGCTTGTTAGGCATTGTGAGAGCCCACCCACTACTGCTCTTCTGTGATGCAGAGGGCACTCCCTGTATAGATCAGGCTCTCCTGGCATCTGATCTCCATGAATCAAGATGGGGACATATCTGTCGTGTAGCCAGAAGTCTAAGGATACAAAATATGCCATTCTTTGCCAGCTTCAGATTGAGGAGGAAATGCTATATGACTGTGAAGCTGATGTTATGACCAGGAGCAATAGTTTTTCAATTTTTAGCAAACCTTTTCACAGAGAGAACAAAGTTGACAACAAAGGGGATAAGGACCTCCAAACAGGTAGGACCTCCCATTTGTTGTGATCGCCATGTGATTCTTTAACTAATTAGGTTCTGTTGGTCAAGTAAAAAGTAAAACAAACCTATCTGCTGGAATGTGAAGAATCTAAGCTGTAACAACGCTGTATAAATTCCTGATGTCTGGCAAAGGCGTTACTGTTTATACTTTGATGACATCATGGCAAACGGGAGCAGGAAACAGGGTTAGATTGGGGAGAAGCATGCGGGAAATAGGCCATAGTCTAGAACAGTGGTTCCCAAAGTAGGGGTCGGGACTTTTTGGGGGGTCGCGAGACATTGATAGGGGGTCGTGGTATGTGTCCCAAAATCAAAAACTATGAACAGTTTCACATTTTATCTATCACAATAAGAATAAAAGCAAAAAGGGGGTGAAAGATAATGTGAAATTATGCAAACAGAAAATTTTCAATCTGTTTTTCACATTTCTTTGTTGAAGTTTGATGCTGTGAACGGTCAGTTAATTTTCTACTGATGAGTTAAATTAAGTATCCTGGGGGTTTTTCATTGTTTTTTTTTGTCTGTTTTTGGATTGGTCCATTAGTGTTGTACCACAGCAGGGGGTCGCCAGTTTCCAACGCTGCCATTTTGGGGGTCCCAGGCAGAAAAGTTTGGGAACCCCTGGTCTAGAACCCAGGTCTCTGCTCAAGGGTGCGAACAAGACTAATGCTAAGCCACCTGCTCCCCTAAACATTCAGCATTTTTTCTACTCAAAAAAGATGTATAATTGTGTGCTAACAAGGTCAATCACACCGTATATCACAAAAATAAATATGGAATACTTGTGAAATTGTTGGAAATAACTTCATGAACAAGGAGAAGAACAAAAAACATTTGGAAAATATTTTACCTTGTACTTTGTAAGCAGTCAAAACAAAGGTCAAAGCAGGTCAGTTTGACAAAAGTTGCATAGTAAATTTGAGGCCAATGAGAGGGTAAAGAATTACTTTAGAATATTGTTTTTTTTTTCTTTTTTTTCTCAGAGTTCAGAGATGATTATTTGACCCATTCATGCACAGATCAATGTGGATGTCACAGTCTATGAAACTTGCATGTGTGAAAATTACTGCATTGTCTACGCAGCACTGACATTACTGTTTATAATGAAAAAACAGATGGGACTAGGTATAGGGCCTTGTAGGACTCCAACTGAACAACTGATTAGGAGATTTACAGATAAAGGGTGCCTCCTGTTTGTTAAACATTTAACTTAAAGGATTGCTTGTTCAGAAAAGTTGAAGTTTGTCATTTTGGACTGGAGTATTTGATAGTCAGGGGTATTAAATGCCCTTTTTGGATCCAGAAAGTCAGCTCTAATGAAAGCACGTGTGTCTAATGAATGTTTAATCACTGAATGTAACTTTGAACAGCAGAAACACTCAAAAACCACAAGGAAGCTACATGAATCTTTGATGACCGGCAAGCAGCTTCTTGTCAGCGTTCATGAACCTTAGCATGTGTTAGAGGTATCACTGGAGCGACTGGTTCCAGTTGTGATCATTTCTCTGTCTCTCTTGTGACATCTACTTAGACCAGATGAATGATAAATGAGAAAGCTCTGATATTTTCTTTCCTGCACTCACTCCCCTTCACTCTTCCTATTAAATTTACTGTTGAGCCGAGACATTAAGAGAGAAACGCAACAGATAATGTGGGCATTTCATGCGGAAGCTGTGATATGAGCGATGTATTAATGGGGGGAAATTATTGTGCATTCAATTATGGCACAATGCCTTCCAGAGATGTTTGTGTGATTTGGCTGCGGCCTGCCACGGCAGGGGTCCCTCCCTGACTGATGAGCACCCTAATCTGCTAATCTCACAAACAGGGGTGGAGGTGGGTTTCGGGGGTGGGTGGTGGTGGTTTATGTGACGAGCCAAACGCCTCGACTCGCCTCTCGCTAACGGTGGCCAATAAAATTAAAGAGCCGGTGCGTGCCCGGGCGCGAGGAAGACGAGGGAGGAAATCAGAGATAGATAAACAAATAGAATCATAAAAAGGCAGGGTGCTGGTGAAGTGGTAATTCAGTGGGAGTTCATTAGGAGAGAGATGGAGGAATGAGGAGTGGAGGGCTAAACTGTGGATGACATTACCTCTAATGTGGCTCCCCTGCAGAGTTTGTGATAGGGTGGCCGTTCCCGGCGAAAATAGGGTTTTTAGCATGACGCTACGCTCAAAAAGACAAAGTCCCACTAAATAGGATTTTTTTTTCTTAAGCATTGTACTATTCTGGTGCAGAAAACATCTCCAAATGGGCTTCTCAAATGTGCTCAGGCATACCGCCAAGTTCAGACTGCACGGACAAATGAGTTTTGTGGTGTGGTGAATTTTCTCAGAGCTACAGGGTTTAAAGCTGCAAGCATAAAGCATCCTTTTCAACTAAACAGAGCAGACCTCCCATCAGTTACATTTCATCAATTATGTCTCCTAATATAAAGCAGAAAGTGTTTTATTCTTCATACAGAGTGGCTTTTACTGTAATTTGCTGAACATTCACACCATTAGACCTGAGGACGTGAGGATATTTCTCTCCGACCTGAAGGCACTTTGTGAGCTAAATGAACGCAGAAAAACTCAGCAGCTACAGGGAAACCATGACATGCCACACGGGTCACAGCTTGGAGTCAGAGCTGAGTGTGGCTTTATCCCACTTTTATTTACTTTACTCTAGGTATACTCTTTTGCCAGGACATGTCCTTGTCTCAAAATTATTTCTGGGGGGGATTCTAGAAAATCCCCCAAAATGTTTTGGCTTTTTTTCAGCCTATTCTTCAAACCATTGATATTTATAATAAAGCAAAGCTGCACTGGGCTACTGGAATTATTCTGATGCACCAACCTGTCAAAATGTTGAGCAGGAAAACATACTCTGACTGTTTGCGCTGTGCTCTCAGACAAATGCTGAAGAGGGAATGCACTGTAATAGACAAACTTCAGATATACAGAAGAACGAGAAGAACCTCTCTTTTCCTCGTGGTCTTGACTAGTGGGAGGCACCGTCTACTGTCTGCAAAGCTGGCACCTTTCTGTCAACTGAAAATTTAAATGCCCCAGGGTATTAAAATGCAACATATTATGCTCATCCAGAGCATCGGCGACCTGTTTGCCATTCCTATGACATCATCAAAGTATAAGGGTCAATGACGTGATGTCCCTTTTTTGTGTCCGAGTGCAATATTTCCTTCCATCATGAATTGAGTATTTCATTACATGTATTTCTTTATTCTATGAAACCTGTCTTATTTGAACACATCTTTAAACTATTAAAATATAACATGTTTTTTTGTGTTTTGGTTCCTCAAACCCCCAAAATGTCAGGTGGTGCAACCGTCCTGACAAGTATCCACAGTAATTAAACTCTAAAAATTGAATGTCAGTTATTGTAAATGGAAATTAAAAATACAGTGGCATTATTTTATGCTTGAGCCTTTTTAAATAAAACATTCTTTGCAAATAAAAATAATTTTAAAGCTGTTGAGAAATTTAAAAAACTTTTGTCCCATAATTTTCACCTTGTCAAATGTCAGGGTGGTGCAACCGTAACATTAGACTTTTATTTTAAAGTGAAGAGAATAAAACAGGAAACAGGAAACTGCATCAGCCAGAGGAGCCCAAATGACATTTGTGACCAAGTGGAAAAGTTTGTAGATTTCTCTGAAATACTGATAAAAAAGGTTTTTTCACTTCATTGGTGACTGGAACAATTTCCATGTCAGGTGGTACAACCAATGTAATAATGTGAAATGTTATTTTAACATCAAATTATTTATCTTATTCACAAATAAAAGAAATGAAACACACAAAATGAAAATGTATGAGTCACTACAGACACTTGAGAGATACTTGGCAATAATTTCACACAGAAAAAATAACAGGAACATATAAATATATTTTCATATATTTGGTTGCGCCACCTGACATTTTTGGGTGCTCAAATTAAAAATACTAAAAAATAATGAACCTAAAAACTTTGAAATGTTGGTCAACTACTGAAATCTGTAAGAAAACATCATTCTTCACTCAGAAATATGTTTTCTATCCATTTTCAAAGAACTTTTTAAAAATACACTTTTAGACCCTCTTTTTGTCATTGACCCATAAACACTAGCGCCTTCATCAAACATTGATCTCAACAAATGGGAGGTCTTTCACGTTTGAAGGTCATTACATCATGTCCACAGCCTGCCTTCTAAATATTCACTTTCCTTTCTACCAGAGTAATCCAGAGTTCAAAGATATCAAAAGTGTTGTTTCATAAATTTAATCTAAGTGGTAAAATTTCTCCCGCAAAGTGTGCTGTTAGTCTGTCTGTTGTGCCCATTCTCAACCTTTTACATAAAGAGTTAAACTGAGATTTTGAAGCATGAATTACATTTTTGCACAGGGAAATGATACAATTTTTCCTTTTCATTTTATCATGTGATTAGTCATTATTGAAGCTCACCAGTTAAAAAAATAAATAAACAAAACTATGCTATGTTGTGAATTTTTTTTGGGCTCATAGTTGGTGAAAATTTTGAAATAAGTGAAAATTTTGGGATAGAAATTCAAAATTTTGAAATTAAAAGTCATAATTACCAGAGAAAAGTCAAAAATTCTGAGAATAAAAGGTTGAAAACTTGAGATAAAAAGTCATAATTGTGAGAAAAAAGTCAAAATTTTGAGATTAGAAGGTAAGAAAGTTTGAGTTAAAAGTCAGAATAGTAAACTTCTGTTTTTTTTCCATCCCCTTTAATTTACCTCTATTTAAAATTTTTGTCTCAATACAGGCAAAAAAAAAAAAAACAATTCTACAAAGCCAGTCTTTCAGTTTTATATTTTCAACCTGAAGAAATGAATCGCTTAACATATTTTTTGTTAACATTCCACAATAAAAAAAAAAATGCTTTAAACAGAGAGGGGGGTTTTAAGTAAATGTATTTGTTATGAAGCTACTTTGTTGACTTTGAATATTTTTGGGTATTTTTGCAGGATGTCCAATAGGCCAGGTAAGGGGTCCCTTGATATAGTTTTTTTAGAATATGGTCACCCTACCTTATACTCTCCAGAGTCAGTAAATTTGATTTCATTATTCGAAATCAGTTGATCACATTAACAGAAACTCTCCCTGACATGTTGAGTGGCATCCGTCTCCCCATCTGTATCAGCATGTTCTCATCTCAGGTAGCAGAAGTAGATTTTACATAATCCCCAACAGCTCATCAAATGTATGTTGCACATCACTGGTCCTCAAACTTTCACTTTCCTGTTGTCATTATTGGTCCATGTAAGAGCATCATCCCCTCCCACTGTCTCTGTCATCCAGTCCTCCACTCCATCCATCAATCATCAGCTGTCTGCCTCCCTAACGCTCATCTTCAAAGAAAAACTTTAGTATTTGTCCAAAGCGTTTCCTTTTTATCTGAATGTGAGGTGTCTTTAGGGACCAGGTTCAGTTTTTTTTCTTTTCTTCTTGGTTTGCATCTCTTTAAGGTTCATGGATTTCACCTGCTCAGGATCTCTTGTGTTTTTTTTAATTAATTAATTTATTTTTTAAATGTGCCAAATATTTCTAATGTCTGCAAGTCGTTAAGCAGCTGAACCTTTCCTTTACAGAGCCATGTTGTTGTAAAATGTGGAAAATATAGAATATATGGATTGTCTGGTGAAATCATGAAGTCTCTTTTCACTATTACTGGATCATGTTTATAGACTGGGATCACTGCTGTCAAGTGGTTTTCAATGCAAAAACTGAAATGCAGATCTTTATGTATTATTAGCAAAAATGCTCTCATTATACACAATACAAGCCACATTCACCTTAAAAGTCCAGAGACAGATCTTTTTGGAGGATATTAAAAGACAAAAATGATGCACAAAAGTAAGTTGAGGGAGAAAAATGTGCTCCTTTGGTTTCTGAAATTCAAAATATAAGTTAAAAAATTATTTCTTAATACAAAAGCTGAATGTTTGCTAAATCCTGTATTGATAGCATTAATTGCAGATATTAAGCCAGTGTAACTTTGATGTTGAAGTATTTTTTCATGCAGTTTCCACAGGAAGATAAACCTCTTCCTGTCATTTTTATACCTGCTCATGTTATTTAAAAAAAAAAACAAAAAGAAAAGAAAAGAAAAAGATTTTAATGTTTTATTTTTCCATCTTATTTAGTTTTCTGTCTCATTTTTTAAAACTATCGCTGACATGACATTAACTCTCTGGTGCATCCTGGTGACTGCATTGTTCAGCAGTTTAAAGTCATTTTCTCCTAAATGCAATGGTCTCAGTGGAGGCACTGCACATCAGCCTCTGGAGTGCTCTCTGCTACTACATCGCTTTAAGCTTCATTCATTGGTCAGTTGTTTTAACCACAAGAACATTTTCTCTGACTAGGTGACCAACAAACAGATACACACTATCAATCCTTCGATTAAGAAAAAAAACCCAGGGATTCAAAAATAAGATGATATACAGTAATATCTAAGTAACAGTATTAGTTTATTATTTTTGAATATTTCATCTAAAATAAGTAGTAAATCACAATTAAAGATGTATCCAATGAAGTGGACATCATGCAACACCAAGAACACTGCCCCACTGATGGAAACAATGGGTCTTTCATATATTCAGGTCGTCAGCTGACTTCATTCTTTCGACATTTAACATTGCTGAAGTTATACCTGACCAAAATACATCATAGCACTGCGGCTACAGGCTTGTACAGTACAAACAGGGCATGATGGGTGTATTGTTTCACCTGGCTCTCCTCTTACCCTGATGCACCCATCACTCCGGAACAGGGTAAATCTAGACTCATTAGACCACAAGACCTTTCTGTATTGCTCCAAAGTCCAATCTGTTGTCTGTTGGTTCTTAACTAATCTTTTTATTTTCATTTTATTTTTGACTTTTGATGTTTAAATTGCATCATGCATGCCAATATATGTTTTTTTTTGGTTTGACCTATTACTTTCTATTTGAATGGTGACCTTGAGTGTCATGAAAGACGCCATGAAAAAACAAATCATTTATTGTAATCATAGTAATAATTTCACTCTTCTGGAACTGATGAATATTATTTCCTAGACCACAGAATGTGTCTTTAAGGAATGAAAAGCTTCTCACTGTGTCAGTTAGGGCCAGTCAGTGTATATTTCCATCACAGAGTTAAAATGCGTGAAACTGTAAAAGATTTCTGCAAAGCATTAAAAGACATGCGTATAAATGGAATTACAAATAAATAAATACTTTTTTTTTTTACATGAAGTTCACACTGTTTGATGCCTATAACTCTATGAACAACAATCAAACATTTGAGGTGGTGATACCAGTCCTGAATTCTGGAGGAACTTTGGAAACTCACAGTATTGTCTGTCTTGTTGTTGATAATATTTTCAAGTACAGACTTGGCTTTAGTCAAAGCTTCACAGTTTTGAGTATCATTTGGTGTCCTATGCAGGCCCAAACAATAGACCTGTACAAAGTTAAGATGTATTTAAAACATGTTCAAGTGATTTAAATAAATAAATATATTATGAATGAATGAATAGAAAACTACATACATACATACATACATACATACATACATACATACATACATACATACATACATACAAACATGAAAAAATAATCCAGTTTTCCCTTGAATGCTTAGGCCTTTATAATCTATATAGTACACATCTGAAAATTTCTGAGTAAAATCAATTTGTTCAAAAAATAAATAAACAAAAACAAATAATTTTAAACTTCCTGATGCTTTTGAAGAATTAATATATATAAGAAAAAATGTGACTCAAGTTTTCATAATATAAGCATAAGAGGGTTAAAAATAAGCAGATATTTGTCATCCAACATTTACCTTTTAGGAAAAATGAGAAAATCCAAACCACTAAAACCTGTTTTTGTGAACTTTCCACACAACATCCAGTGCTTCAACTAAAGAGAGAAGTAGGCTTTTTATGTGTGCTAAAGGCCAGGGCTAAACACCTGTGTCTGAAGATTTAAGAGGAGAAACAGGCGTGCTAAATGTTTTTTAGCAAACCGACAAACTACACCGAGTTAATTACAATCCCATTTGTAGTCCCCGCAGCATTCCGAGACTACATTTCAAACAACATGTACTAAAGATGAATCCAGTAGGTGTCAGTAATCATGCATACACAGTGAAAAACACAGAGGGATGCAAGCACATAGTCTAACAAAGACACTGAGCCAAAAGAAAGAGAAACATGTAAACATATAGAGTCAGTGCTCATACTCCATTTAATAATTCTATGAGCACAAATGAGATTCTTTTGAAGAAAAAAATCTTTATTATTGACATTTATTTTAAAATCCAACATTCAGAACTTCCTCTATTATGTTGTCAGCCACCTTATTTGAAAGTCCAAAGTGATATATCCTTCTGCTTTTTCTCAAATGTTTTCTTTTTCCACTGCTCGGCCTCTAGTTACTCTTCAAAGGAAATGTCTGAGGGAGAGTGCTGGGTGCTGGGTTGAGCTGTTTGTAGCCTTTGCCCGTGTTGCTTGGCTTTAAGTGGTCACAGACACCCAGACAAGAAGTAAAGCAAGAAGTCATCGGCCCAGAAAATGAGTTCAAAAATAATGAAGTGGAAACAAAAAAGATCCAGCCCAGTGTGTGACGAGAGTGAAAAAGCAGCTCTTCCCTGTGCGCCTCCTCTCTCCTGGTTTATAAATAGACGGTCAAGGGATTACAAGTGAAAGAAGTGTTCCTAACAGTAGCTGTATTATCTGTCGCCATTGTCTGCGTCTACCTCTGGATGTCTTAGTCAAACGTCACCCAGCGACTGTAAACAAATTTGTGTTGCTGGTAGCGTTCTGGCAGATTTGTTGTCTGGTTGAGCGTATTTAGCAGATGAAACGTGTTGTGGTGACAAGCATGATAGAACACATATGTCGCCGAGGGCTATCCTCCCTGCCTCCCCTGTCGTGGCTACACAAGCAACTGATTGTGTTTCACTTTTTCAGAGTGTGTGTGTGTGTGAGAGAGAGAGAGAGAAAGAGAGAAAGAGAGAGAGGGACGATGAGTGTAGCGGCTGTTGTTTTTCATGTGAGCTGCTAGTATCTCATGGCGCTTTAATGTTGCCTGAAGCATTACATTTGTGTGTATGTGCGAGTGTGAGTGAGTGTGTATGAGAGAATTAAGAGTTTCTAATTCTTTTCTGTCTCACAGCCTCGCTGTTCTTATTTTCAACCTGGAGTTTTTCCTCCTTTTCTACCTCCCTTCCCTCTCTCCTCTTCCTGTTATGCAGCACTTTAGAGTCGATGTAATTGCTCAGACAGAGCAGGCATTGGGAGCACTGTGGATGTAAATGCTGCTCTATGGTGGTGGCTGACTTAATGAACAGCAGGGCTTGCAGCCCTCTGGCAGCACTTAAACTTTAAAACATCTATTATTGAGGCGTGAGAAAAAACAGAGTGGCCAGCGCTGACCTCTCTCTTATCGCTCTCTTTTTATATCTTTAGTCACAGGCAGGAAGGGCTGACGCTGAAAGATAAAGGTGCTGGGTGTAGCATTTTTTAACTTCAGTGCACCATTGTTCAATTCTTTTATCATATGTGGGTCATGTGATCCAAAAAAAATAACAGTGGTCAAGATTATACTTCTAAAAACTGCCTGTTTGGTTGATTCATGAATGATGTCACATACTCAACAAAGAGTTAAAAGTGAGGTTTATTTGTCGAATGAATTAAAGCAAGAGCCAGAGATTTTTTGCGCTAAAGATAACTTGGACAAGAAGAAGAACACCAAGTATCACCAAGCAGTTGACACAGGCCTTCAAACTTACTGAATTATGCAATCAAATAAACTCTTAAAGGGACACTTCAGACTTTTGGAAACAAGGTTGCATAAAGTCATGGGTACTGGTGAGGTAGGGCCTTTCCATGAGACAGCACAGAAAGTCTTTCTCTTTAAAGGCTCATTTATCCTCCTTTATCCAACTCAGAGTCAAAAGTGTATGACAATATCAAACCCTAAAACAAACATGGCACCCGCAGAGGAGGGATTGCTAATGTTCCATTTCCATAAAAGACAAAAATAGAGGTAGTTTTGGGAGAGGCGGTGGTTGTTGAGGTCGTCAAACACATTGTGTTTTCTTGAAAAAGCCCCGCCATTACTCTCTCTTCTTATCTCGCCAGAGCTACGCCTCAGATAGACAGAGCTACACTGCCTCCACAGGTACCGCTTTGTTTGGCCTGCATTGGTAAGCTTTGTGGAAATATGCAGAAATACTGACAAAATGAACGCAGAACAGAACAGAACAGAGGGATCCCTATTTAATGTTAACCCTATAAAGGCTTAAAGGATCCTCACTCCACAAACCACAATCCAAGGCTTTTATAGGTAAAGGAAGCTCATGAAATAAGAAAAACAAGAGGTGACGAAAATAACATTCGAAATCAAAATAAAAAAAGAGGTTTTACAAAACAATAATAATAATGATTTTGAAATAAATGAGTAATAATATCAGTGTAGATTATTGTAAACTCACAGCACAGTCTATGTATATATTCTGAATATTTAAAATAATTAAGTTAATTGAAAAAAAAAAAAAAAAGGAAAAAGAGACAACTGGACAGTGTCAAGTTTGGGTAGATCTAAGAAGATCTAAGAAGCTTTTTCAGTTCTTAAACATTTTTCCAAACTATGTGTTGAGTTTTTCTTTTCCTATCAATTTTGACTCTCGCTCCTCACAATTATCCATTGTACAAAAAAAAAAGGATAAAGGATGATTCTAAAACTAATAAAAACTAAAATGAAGCAAAATATTTCCAAAAATGAAACCTAAATTAAATTAGAAAACACACTTTATATTACAAAACAAAAAACAAACAAACAAACAAAAAAACTATTTTTGGTCAGCTTTTGGAGGCCTGTTGGGGGTAGGCCTTGGTGTTTGAGGCCCTCCCTTCCAATGTGTCCTGAACCAGTTATCAGATCCTTATGTGTTGGCCTCATTGTCTCAGCAAGTCTCATGAGTATCTCATTCTAATCAGTCTGCGGACAGATTCAGCCATCATTCACCTGTACGCCTCCACAGGGTGTAGATGGTCCAGCACGTCGTCCTTGCCTCGTTCTCTTCAGCTCAAGGGGATCACTGGGCCTAGCACCAGTTAGCATAGACGTGCTTCAGGCTGCTAACAGCTGACTTCATGTGTCAACACGGTGTAACCATAACACCCACCACTGCAAAGACAACCAGTTTTGTGTCCATGGCTGACAAATGAGACAAAATAAAGAATAAGATTGTAAAAATCACAGACTCCAAATACAAAGACGACTAAAAGGTGGAGAAAAATGTAGGGAAGAAAAGAGACTGCAGTGAGAGGCCACTCACATGGCAACAAGAAGGAAAAAATAAAAGACAAAGCATAGTGTGCAACGACAGTAAATGCATTCGGTGACAGCACACAGCTGCACTCATCACCAACAAGGCAGAGAATACAAGTGCAGAGTCCACTTGAAACCATCAGGCTTTTGGTTGGCTCATTCTGAATGTAAATACGACCTGGAAGAGGAGATGAGGTCAGAGTTAGCTTAATGCTAACCTTCCTCTTTTCTCTCTATCTCTCTTTCTCTGGGAATACAGATTTAAAAGGCCATTATACTCCATCACCTCCACCGTGCACAGTGTCACTGCCATCGCTGCAGTGTCAAGTGCCTTATTTTTGTATTAGAGGGGGAGAGATAAGTGTGTGTGTGTGTGTGTGTGTGTGTGTGTGTGAAAATGTACTGTACAAGAGGTTAGCAGTGAGTGTGAGTGGGCCTTGCTCCGCTCTGGACGCACTTATCTCTCCTGCTGTGTAATGGATCTTGCTGAACATTTGCATAAGGTATGGAGGTGATGTCATCTGGTCCTCACAGCTGCATTTCAATGATGGTTGACTGCCGGCAAAGTGGACACACGCAGAACAAGCTTCAGCTCTTTAGGTCCTGCTGTTCAAACTTTGACCAAACTTTTCCAGAGGACCCCACTTGTGGAAGAGCGAGGAAGTGATACAAAAACTGCGAATTTCTTAAAATTAATCAAAAAAATAAATAAAAATGCAAATGGCCTCATGTCACAAACATGTTTTATAAGGAATACCTTGAATGTGAAAAACGTACAACCCTTTGTTTTGAAGATTTTGAAGAATAACATCTCAGTTTATTGAAAACCCCATTGGTTTCAATTGGGGTCATTTTTGACCCCACTTGTGGAAGAGTGAGGAAGTGATACAAAAACTGCGAATTTCTTAAAATTAATGAAAAAATAAATAAAAATGCAAATGGCCTCATGTCACAAACATGTTTTTTGAGGAATACCTGGAATATAGAAAAATTACAACTCTTTGTTTAAAAGATTTTGAAAAATAACAACCGGCAGGGTCATTTTTGACCCCACGTGTGCATCTAAGGGTTAAGAACTGAAAACACAGACTCTTTTCACTAAAAGCACTACATATAAAAACTACTTTCAGCAAAAGAAAAAAAGTCTTAAATAGAATTCATTGACAACTGTGAATTGGCTAAATTTATTAAATAACCATGAAACTGACACATTTTCGTCCTCATCATGCTTAAAATATTAAATCTTAAATAAAATACTTTGTTTAGATTAAAAATATAATGATGTGCATATCAGAATGTCACATTTCTTATGTTAAATAAATCGTTACTGTTCTGTAAAACAGTGCCATAAATTTATGCAAACTGAATGAAGACGTAAAATAATTTGCTTTTTCTTATGACTTTACACATTCTTTGAGTAAATGACACACACACACACATTTCCACTGTTCACTTAGACTTATTTATCTGTTTGCAAAAATATCCAGAAGCAGTTTTTATGTGTCATTTATATTTAGGATACCTGGAACAATCTCCCAGACAGCACCAAGGAGAGTCAACTGATCGTTTATTCCCTCACCTCACCTCACCTCACCTCACCTCAGGATGCACGTCCGCTGACGAGACTCTCAGTTAGGTAACCTGGAGAACGAGGTGTGTGGTTGACGCTGACAATACGGATGTAGAAGACGATAGCTCGTCCCCCTGATACACTTAACAGATTTCTTGATGTAGATGAATTGGGGCGTGGTTATATGTGTGGGGATGTGGGAATGTGCCAGTCGATTTAGAATGATTCTGATTCATCAATATACGCACAGTGGTGCAAACAAAAATGGCCGGTACGCACGTATCATAAATCCAACAGTGATTTTGCGTATTTTCTCATCTTGTGCGGGGAGTAAGAACATTTATTAGTGAATGAGGCCCAATGAATGCTATTTGGGGGGCTTTTGATTCTGCCCTCAGGGTTTTTATCTCATCACCATCGTCATACCAACCTGCTCTTTATTTTCAAAATCCTCAGAAAACACAGATGTACACAAACAGCCTGCTGCACATGACAACTGAGAAGAAACAGATGAGCACACAAAGAGACAAACATGACAAAACCCAAGGATGATCCTTTACTTTAAAAGGTAAAGGTGCAAGAAACTTATAACCAGAGTAGCCATTAGGTATATCAATTTAGAAAACAATCAGAAAGATAATTTGGGGGCCATTTTTGCTGTAATATGACATTACAGCTTGAGAGAAAGAGAGAGAAGGGGCAGACATGCAGCAAAGGTGTGAAAATTGGCAAAGATGACACCTTTAGTGCTGCTGAAAACAAAAAAAACTGTCCCGAGGCAGCAAACTTCTGATAAATGAACAGGACTTACACACCGAGTGGTAAAAGAGTGTACGCTTATTTTCTGCCTGAAGAAAAAATGGAGTATTTTTGTAAGTAAGTTTTGCACATTTGGACAGTGGATAGTGCAGGAAACAGGGAAACAGTGGGGAGTGACATGCAGGAAAGTAGCCACAGGCTGGAAGCAAACCTCATGGAACGCGACCTCAACCACGAGGCCATCTGTGCTCCAACTGGTTAAAATTTTGGCTAAAAAGTTACTGGATCGATTGCAAGTCACTAAATTGTTTTGGAACGTCCTAACTCAACCAATATCGTCCTTTAGTCGTTATGGCAACCACAGATCATGATACTGATGAGGAGACAAATGGAGAAGCTAACAACCTACTTTTTTTGCAAACAACCTTTATATCGTTTTTACACAAGATTTATCAGATAATTTTTACATGTGATTTATTATATACTCATTTCACGTTTGTGGTGTTACAAAGTCCAAACAGGTTTTTTTAAAGATCAGACTCCCCCCCCTTCTTTTATGCAAGCTGCTCTCTGTTCATCTGCAGGGCCAGTTACACACACAGGAACTGAACTCTCCATCTCTCCAACACACACACCTACACACAAACACATTCTCGTGCACTCGCATACAGCTGACCTCATCTCCTCAGAACACACACACATGAGTACTGCTGCCTGTGAATCCTTATCTGAGTTCGCTGCCTTGGCAGGCATACACACGCGCACGCACACACACACACACAAACATAAACATAAACACCTGCAGAGGACAGTGACTCTGGACTGTACACCTCAAGATGTTTCTTTTTAATAGCCAATCAAATGCCTGGGGATATAAAAAAAATAGAAATTGTCCCCAAAAACAGCCAATAAACAATTTGAAGGTGTTGTCTAAAGTTATTAGAAACTCCCACATGAAATTGTATAAAATTTGATTCACGGTCTGAATTCTTCAGTTTAACTCTGCAGACCTGAACTCCTTGTCGCTTTTTTGCAAATAAAGTTGATCTGTGGACTTAACCTGCTGGGCTCCTGTAACTTTTCTGACTTAGTGCAATTTTTGAGATTCAACACTTAGTGCAGTTTTTGAAAGGATCTGGCTCTGATTGGAGGGGCTTTAAACTTAACCTCTGGGTTTAACTGAACCACTGCCCAGAAGGGATAGTCGGGGATTTGAATCCAGAAAAATACACAACAATACAAATCAAATTGTTGTTGAACTGGATCACACTTGGCATTTTAGAATCATTCAAGAGAAAGACCTTAATGAAGAACCTGAATTTCTTCAACAGTGCGTGTGGTGCTTTTCCTTGGTCTTTATTCTGTCCCTCTGGTGTCCCTGCAGTATTTTTTCATGATTTACTGCTGAAATAAATCACTGTTTTTCTCTGGTGTTCTAGTCTCAGTCTGAAAAACTTTATTTCATCTCCTGTTTCTTCACAGCTCCGCTCTGCTTAAACCTCTTTCACACTGACTGGTCAGCCTTCTCGAAGCCTGTCTAAGGCAGAGCTAAAGGACCTTGGTGTCTGAGGCCTTCCCCACCAACGTGTTAGTAGCCAGTTATGCCTCTTTATGAGATGAGCGTAATTAGTGAAGAGTGAAACTTGAGTATCAATCTCATCACGCAAGTATCTTATACTGACAAATACTGACTATACAAGTATAATACTGATACCAACGACAGTATCAACATATCAATATTTTAGATGAATCCACCACTGAGTCACACACAAATATTTATTTCATCTTAAATGTTTGTATATAAATGTAACAAAGCCCAAATGTATTCTATATTTGAGTATTTCTATGACATAAATGTTAAATAATAAATATTTGTGTACGAAAGCAGAAAGCAGATGTACGTCTAACTCTCCTTTTTTTGTGTTTTTTTATTCTTTGGCTTTGATCTAGAATGAGATATATTTGCATGTTCTTTGAAACACATTTGTGAATCCTTCTGTGTGCATTTGTGAATATTGAGACTGATCTGACTCCATAAAAAACTACAAATATTACTCTAGCCACACTGCTAACTTCTGTTCCAGCCTTCAAAACATGAATTTGTACCACGCCTTGAAGATGCACACATCTTACAATCCTTGCAAAAGAATCACAGAGCGTCATAGAAGCAGACATTTCCATCCTCTGTCCTCCTCACTCTGAACTGAGGAGCAAAGTCTTCCCTCCAATCTGCAGAGTTTGTGCTTTTTGATGTTAGTGTCACTGTTCAAATGTCAACATGTTGGAGAAACTTTCATGAACATGTAAAAGAGTTCAGCCTCCCCAAAGGTCACATCCAATCACTTTAATTGTATGAACAGTATTTGGATCCCTTTTACACATATCTAGGGGGAAACTGAGCTCCACTCTGTGCCTCGACATCCCTCCCTTGGCTAATAGCCGTTGTCTTAATGCCAAAGTTGGGTATTTTTCAGGTTAAATTTGGGGTGGCGATGCTGTGGGTTGATATTAATCTCACTGGCTCCGTCGCTGCGGTGGTAATGAAGGATGGCCGGTGTTATTTGCATCCTCGCTTGTCGAGTGTTTTGTCAAAAGTAGGCGAGTTTTGCTTGCTTGGTAGATTTGTGTTCTCCCCGGGGAGCCGTGGCCCAGTAAGAGACAGCAGTTGCTCGACATAATTAGACCGGGAAGGTCCTTGTAAACTCATTAATATCTCGCCCAGGCTGAAATGGGCAGCTCTGTGGTGGTTGGCTTGGAACATAGAGGTTTTTTTGTGGGGAACTGAAATAAAATACAAGATAAATGTAGGGTTTGAAGTGAACATGTGGCTCAAGTTAACTTACCTAAAGACTCCCCAACCTGTCAATATAGAACATGTGCTGGAAGATGATACATATAAGAGGGTTTTCAAAGGTCAGGGACAAGGGGCTCATGAAACACTGATAGAGAACTTCAAAATGGCTTCCAAATTCAAAAACTATCTTTCACTGCAAATTCCAACCATTATTGTGAAAATTTAGACAAAGAAAGGGGTTAAGGGACTGTGAGGACTTTCTAAGTGATCTTGAAAAAGTCTGATATCTAGATATATGCCTGATCATAATCCACAACTTCAAATGAGATTATCAGTGCAAAAAAAAAAAAAAAAGTTATCCCTAAATGCTAATTCCTAGGTCTAGTCTGCCGATTGACTTACGGCACGCTAAAGTCAATACAACAACACCAAGCTGGCTGACGAAGATTAGAAGTGAGAAGAGAGATCTGGGTTTTTCTGTGCTGATAAAGATTTCTGTGATTTATTTTGTGACGTTGGAAATGGGAGTTGGACTGTTTGAAAAAAAAAAAACATGCTTTTCATCCGCCCTCCACATCTGGATTTACAGGAAAAACTGTTGAATCTAATTTTCGGGCTCGCTTGTTATTTGTTGAATCTGTTACCTTAATATAAGGTGGGGGAGGACCCCCATTTCTACTACATAATGTCTCATCCTAGGTCTCCTAATTCTAAGACATTTACCCATGAAACAATGATGTAAAGAGGAGTCCAAATCAGCAGGAGAGTCCATCCAGCTTGAATCCAGAAAAAGTTTATTCAACTCTAGCCATCTTAAACAAAGCTCCTGGGTTGAAAGATTTGCAGCACGTTAAACATTCTGTACCAACTGATAACACTAAACAACATGAACAGCGACTAAAAAGAAACCTCTTGCATTTCCTAAAACCTTCCCTAAACCTTCTAACAAAACTTTTAGCCTAAAAACCTCCATCCCAAAAACCTGTGTAGAAAAACAGCCCCCCTGAGTAGAAGCCCATCTCCCTTAAAAACCCAGTGGACGTCCCTTCTCCAGTGGTGATTGGCTGTTTATTTAGAGCAGCAGGGCCTTGTAGGGGGGACAGGATACCACCTGATCAATGAGGAGGGGTACAGATAATATCTGGTATTACATCTTACAAGTTTGGGTCCATGAAGTCAAATGAACATCAGCAAATTGACAGTGTAAACCTGGAATTGAAGGAATTACTCAGGACCTGTTAGGATTGTCAGAATGTGTTCAAGTTTAACTTTTACAGAGAACATTGAAATCATCAATGGGCAGAAATCTGGTCAGCTCAGCTGTTGTGTGCTTTGAATAGCCTGGACACAGGGAGCTCATCTCCAGTTACCAGAGAACAGCATTTTTGTTTATGGCCTTGTCTCCTCCAGGAGACAGCCGTCTGACAAACGCGACAGCTGGCATCTATATGTAAGGATATCTGAGAATTTACCCTTCAGTAGGTTAAATTGCTTACTTTAATCAAAAAAATCCACAACAAAACTACTGGACAAAAAGCTCTGACTCTCCACATCTGATAATCTACATTTAAGAGCACTAAAACACAGAAAAACTAAAGCTGTTTTAAAAAAAAAATATATATATTAATTTATTTATTACGCCCAGAGAGATAGAAAGAGAAAGAGTGGGAGAGGGAGACAGAAAGAGAGAGTCCAAATCATATTGTAGGCTCTGTTTTTTGTTCCTGTTTTTTATAGAGTTTTTTAGAGCTCTTGGGTTGTGGAGATGTCTAAACATTTGTCTGTAGTTTGTTGTATTTCACTGCAGCCGTCTGGGTGTAACACTGTTCCACTTTGCACCTGCATTTCCCACATGCCAAAGATGCTAAAACAGAGCCCACAAACCGTTTCAGGTTTGATAAATCACTTTGGGGGTGCTGAATGATAACATTTGCATCTACTCCTCTCAGAATTTTTAGCATCCTGGTGCCTACACTCTGCTTATTCATGAAGGCAGGCGCACTAAATGGATAGCGCGTACTGCTGCGCTCACATAAGAGACCCAGTCCATGTCTGCACTCTGTTAGTAGATCAGCTTTGGGCACACAATTGAGTTTGCACAAGTTTTTGTACATGCAAACCGTTAGTAGATCAGGCCCAAAGCAGCTAGCCTTTAAATGATCTTATTCAACCTCTGTTTAACCAGAAACCAGATGTATGGTTTGTGGTTTCGACCAGAAACAAAGCTGAATGTAGTGAAACCTAAATACCCGCCCAAGCCCCCCATATGATTTCAGTGGAAATTGTCTAGTTGTTCCATTGCAAATATACATTCATTTGAATGTGATGCCTGCAACACATTCCTAAAAAGCTGGGACAGGGTCAACAAAAGACTGTGGAATTTGAGGAATGCTGAAAAACACCGGTTTGGAACATTCCACAGGTTCACAGGTTCATTGGAACAAACAGGTAACTGTCATGATGTTCACCACCTTGTAGCCAACTGCGTGAGCAAATAGTCCAACAGTATAACTCTAGTTGTCACAGACCCATTTTTGATTCCAACTGCCAACAAAACTTACATAATTTTGTTCATTGCATCATGGCTCCTTTACTTTGTCAGAAACCACTATTTCAACCAAACAAAAAAGGAAAAAATAACATCAGTAAATTATAAAATGCTCCAGTTGAAATTATGGCATTCCTCATGTTAGGGTTGCTGACGCCCTGTAAGTATAATACGATTATTAAGTCATAATTAGAGCCACAACTACAACCAGAAGTGCACTACCTGCCATAACACTGACAGCCAGCTCTTTTTCTAGTCATTTAAGATTTAAGGTATTCTCATTTTGCCTTCTTTTATCCTACACAAAAACAAAACAAAGAAAGATGAACATATCCAGATATGTGAAATTGAATCTGTACAGAGCTGATGACTTGCAAAGTGCACATCTCCATTTTTTCAGCCCTCAAAAATAAGTAAAAGAAATTTTACTGTGAGCCAAGTTCTGGGAAGTGTTCTTGGTGAAAATGACACTGAGCAGAAGAGCAATATTGATTAGCAGTTTTCTGAGGAGGAAGATAATATCGAGAGTCATCTAGAAGAAACAGACACATCTGATGGGTCTGATGAAGGAGCCACAGCTGGTGAAGCTGCTCCTGCCAAGAGATTCAAGTCTAAAAGTGAAAAAAGATGGAAAAAATGCAAAATAACAAACAAAAACAAGCAGAGAATATTTCTTAAGGAGCTGAAAAATTCCCGTGTCAGGTTTCACAGTGAGCGAAGGGAACGGGTGCCCTGAGACCTAGAAGCTGCGGCTTTGGTCAGACAGATGCAGAGCTCACCTAGAACTCCTACTACATCATCAGCAACACAAAGGGCATCCACGCCAGCCCTCTCCTCATCCAACCCCTTCCTCATCCAACCCCTCCTCATCCACTCCTGCCCCTACAACAACCAGAACAGCCACAACCACAGACTCAGACCACCGGATACTAAAAAAAGAGAGGTCAGGTGGCCTGAGCAGTAAAGGGGTGCAGGGGGTGCTGAACTCCAGTACTGCTCTTTGAGAGTCATGTGCTGAAAGTTTTGGAACCCCTACTTGGTTCTCAAAGAGGTAGCTGGCATTCTTGGGCTAAGTTTGACCATTACATGTCACTTACAGCAAACTACGGTCTGTCTGCTCACCTAGTTTTTGAGTGTATGCATTTAAAATATATCATTGTCATGTCATGGATATAAAAGTCCAGTACTACCAGTTGTCTGTCAAATATCTTGTTAAATCCAATTCAAAGAACACCTGTCTGTCAGCCTAGTTTTTGCAAACACAGATTCGTAAGTCCTGGAGCCTCCCTGCAGCTGAGAGACTGCTGCCTCTGTCCATGGTGCTGAATGGCTGAAGGCTCTCTTCCTCTTAAGTATTCTGCAAAGTCTTTCTTTCATATGCAGACACACAAAACACAGTTATATTGTATCCAGACCAACAAACCTACCATCGTTCCTCACCTCTGTTCTGCTCAGTGCACTTATGATTTAGGTTGATTTGAAAAAGCATTTGTTGTTTTATTGTATTATGTCGTGTACTGATTGTTTTGAAATATTCTTGACCTGTTTGTGTAGATTTTATAATGTATGTACATAGTCTCTGTGGCGCAATCCATTTGTTTCTGAAGCAGAGTTTGAAGCCTGCTGTTGGCTGGTGTGTTACTAAATGCTGGGGGGGCAGAGATATGGGCCTTCAGTCTTTATTTTTTTATTTTTATTCATCCTTTATTTTACCAGGAAAGTCCCATTTACTCTCTTTATATACAGCTACAGGGTGCCCACCTCTCAGCAAGTCAGCCATGCCCTTATATAGGTAACATGCTGGATGATTGTGTAAAACAAAACCAAACACCACCAAAGCTCTTGGAATTACAGCTAGGCTCATGTTCGTTGTGGTGATTAGATTCTACATTTACGAAATGAAATTAAAACACAAAAATATGAGTGTTTATTTGATTTTCATTTTAGAATTCAAAAATAAGATTTGAGACTGAAGGCGTTATTGCTTATCAGGGTCAAGTAGGAATAAGCAAAACTAAAAATCTGTCGTTTTCTTTTTGTTTAATAGTCAACACAAACCTCGCAACACAGACAAATCCCATAATACAAACACCTACACCCACATGAATTGGGTGTAGGTGCTGTTGCTGAGACAGGACTGCTCTTATACAAACTCTTATTTTGAAAAGGCAGTTTCTAGTCACACAATATAAAAATTGGGCAGTTTTAAACTTTTGTCGTCTAAGATTTTTTTTTTTTTTTTTTTTTTTTTTTTAAAGTTAATCAACGGATTTAAAATGTTTTTATCCCTTCTTGACCCTGATAAAGACAAAAGTTCTAAATGTCAATTTTCTTATTTTGAAATTTGAAATAAAAATCAAAGAGCCACTTTTTTTTTTTTTTTATCCGAAAATACAAATTACAAAACATACACTGACAGAGCCACTGAATTATTTATACCAGTGCAGTTATAAGACTGATTTTAGTGTACAACAGAATCTCAGAAGCAAACAGACGTGTTTGACACAACAGATCAAGACATATCAGTCAGAAAAATGGAACAATAAGGTAAAAGAAGAGTTGTTTCTGGTAAAGTTTTGTGTAAAATTGTGTCAATTTTACGTCTTTTTCTGCCTTTTTTTTGTGTTTTTCCAATGCACATCAAGAAAATAAAAACATTTATACCAAAAACATTTGTAATTGCAACAACTTCTGGGAGAAATAATGAATTTTCTGAAAAAGTTACAGGGGGGCCAATACTTTCGTCCATTACCGTTTACAGAGATATACATCTAATATCAAGTTGTTTCTGTCAGTTGCCACACTTATAAATGATACTAAATACAACGTATTAGACGCACATTTTGGTATATATAGAAAGAGAGTAGGTGGGGGCAGGACTAAAAAAAGCTATCGCTTCTTCCTACTCCTTTTTGGACGTATTAAATGCCTTATTTGGTACTTGTAATCCTTTGTGGTATGGCATACCCTTGAATTGACTTTCTTTTTTAATTTATTTTTACCTTTTTTTAAAATTTTGCTTCGAAATAAACTGAAACTGAACTGAAATTGGAGATTCATTTTGGAAAGTCAGAATCAAGACTAAAGCAAGAAACAGCTTCAAAGCAAACAGCTGTGTTACCTCAAACAAAGAAAGTAGTTGGTGCAACTCCCCTGTTGAGCAGGAGCTTTTCCAGGTGTCCGCCTCTTCCATGTGTTGGCTCTCTCCGGCTTCCTCTTCAAGTTCCAAAACATGTTCATGAGGTAGGGTGGTCACGCTAGATGTCCCGTAAGTGTGAGAAAATGGGTTATTCTTGTTCAGGCTTGGCTCTATTCTCTGTGATTCATATTTAACAACTTTGTAAAGGTTCTCATAACATGCTAGGAGATAGTTTCGACCCCTCATCCCACATATCCCCACTGGTAACTGCAGAAGTGAAGCAGGATATGTACTTACAGACAAAAAGCAGGAATTTGATTTGTCCAATGAGTATGGGATAATATATCAGTGGAGGGAGGTTTTGGTTTTGGTTTGACTTGAGTATTATGTGTCAGTTTGAGATATTTCAGAGAGCAGCTTTGATTCAAGAGGAGTTCATAGAAACTCAAGCATCGGCAAATACTTCATGAGCTTAACCTTTAAGTCCAAAACTG
>RPOG01002517.1:0-90667 GCA_008086565.1 Thalassoma bifasciatum
TGTGTCACTTCGTTATGATGATAAACATTTGGTGAGGCTTGTTTAAACTGAAGTTGTTGATGGGAATCAAAACTGTGCCTTCAAGTCTATGGATAAGAAGATAAAATGGAACATCCTTTCAACATCTAACATCCCCAATCCTACACAATATCTGTCAGATCAGAACTATTTCCCACTTGCATTGCAATCACACAAATGTATATACTGACATACTCAGCAGGATGTTGTCTGATTTTACTCACTTGATTGGAGGGAAAAACCTGCCCTAATTGAAAGTCCCCAAATATGCAAAAAAATGCAAGAGTGTGGTGGGATTTCTCCAATCTCTTGCACAGTGGCTAACATGGGCTAAATGTGCTGCAATGGCCCAAGGCGCCTCAGTTACAGGAAACAGCTGCAAGTACAGAAACAACTCAAATACACTAGTCTACATGAGATACAAAAAGAGTAAGTGGTGCCAATGAAAAAGCTTACAGCCCGGTGCTCTGAGATATGGATGTTACATGTAACGTTAGTGAATCCTGGTTATGTCCTACCAGTGCTCATCTACAAACCCTAACCTCACCAAATATAGCAAACCTGACCTGGCTCTTCATTTTATTGACAGACTCTCAGGTTTGGACACATCACTGCAGAAAAACTGCTGCATGTGGACAAGAATGAATATTACCACTAGCAGCTTGGCTTGAGTTTTAGCCTTTCGCTCCTGTTTTAGCCCTTAGCTTGAGTATTAGCCTTACACCCCTGTTTTAGCCTTTAGCTCCTGTTTTAGCCCTTAGCTTGTGTATTAGCCTTAGACCCCTGTTTTAGCCTTTAGCTCCTGTTTTAGCCCTTAGCTTGAATATTAGCTTTAAACCCCTGTTTTAGCCTTTAGCTCCTGTTTTAGCCCTTAGCTTGAGTATTAGCCTTACACCCCTGTTTTAGCCTTTAGCTCCTGTTTCAGCCTTTTGTTTGTGTATTAGCCTCAGGCTCCTGTTTAAGCTGTTAGCTTTTGTACTAGCCTTAAGACACTGAAGGCTAGGTTTTAGCTTTTAGCTCCTGTTTTAGCCCTTAGCTTGTGTATTAGCCTTAAGCCCCTGTTTTAGCCTTTAGCTCCTGTTTTAGCCCTTAGCTTGTGTATTAGCCTTAGACCCCTGTTTTAGCCTTTAGCTCCTGTTTTAGCCCTTAGCTTGAGTATTAGCCTTAAACCAAGTTTTAGCCTTTAGCTCCTGTTTCAGCCTTTTGTTTGTGTATTAGCCTCAGGCTCCTGTTTAAGCTGTTAGCTTGTGTACTAGCCTTAAGACACAGAAGGCTAGGTTTTAGCTTTTAGCTCCTGTTTTAGCCCTTAGCTTGTGTATTAGCCTTAAGCCCCTGTTTTAGCCTTTAGCGCCTGTTGTAGCTTTTAACTCTTGTTTTGGCCTTTAGCTCCTGTTTTTTTTAGCCTTTAGCTCCTGTTTAAGTCTTTAGCTCCTGTTTTAGATTTTAGCCTGTGTAGTAGCCTTACGTTTGTGTATTGGCCTTTAGCTCCTGTTTGAGCTTGAAGCTTCTATTTTGGCCTTTACCTTGAATATTACTCCTTAGCATGTGTACTTGCCTGTAGCTTGTGTTTTAGCCTTTAACTCTTGTTTTGACCTTTGGCCTGTACTTTATCACTCACTGTTAAGCTTCTTTTTGCTCTTCTGTTCATTAACCTGCTTTAGTGCTATAATCCCTTAGAATGCCCTCTCAGTCCCTTTAATGTCAGTGTTTCACTTTTTTGGGGGTTGTATTTGCGTTGATTCATTTACTTTACATTAAATTCACTTGTACATATGATAAATATTGTATTCACATTTGTTAGAATACTAAACTGAGATGATCCCTCATCTTGTATGCTATTTGTGTATCCTTTTTTGTCATATTTCTCCAAGTGTAAACAAGCTGAGGCTATTTTCATAGATCTACACTCAAAAATTAGAAACATTGACTCTGATTAAATTTGTTGTCAGCTGGTTCTATCTTAATAGATTGAGTTAGTTGAAATAAATACTTTGAAGTTCAACTTGTATGACCCTATAATAATTCTTGATAACCTGATTCATAAACATGGAACCAGTTGACAAAATATATTTGATTTAATTCAATGTTTTACTGTTTTGAGTGTATCTACATAAAACCTTGCAGACATCATTATATACTGTGTTTCTTCCATACAGATTCATAGTGGAAGAGATAAAAGAATGCAGAAGCCTGAGGCTCTTATTAGGGCTTCACTACATGTTTGTGTCCCTGGGCTCTTATTAGTCTCCATAACATGCAATGACAAGTTGGCTTCATGCTTAAACTACCGATGAGTGATATTTTATAAAAACCCTCACTAAGTGGAGTCTTGCATGTTCCGTGACCAACAGAGTAAACCTGTAGGGCTCATCTTGACATTTAACAGACGGCGTAAGTGGTGCAATCGTCCTGAAGAAGGATTAGAGCAGTGATTGGAAAATAAAGGAAGTGTAGTGATCCAGCTTTAACTCGGCCCCTTTAGTGGGTGTATGGGTCAAACCTGAGGAGTGGTCAGGTTAATGACTTTTTCAAAGACTTTTCAAACATATATTTCTGATGATTAAAGGACACTTTAACAGGGCGGAGCTCCAATGGTGAGATAATGTCTTTTATAAAGGAAAATTTGGTCTCTATTCATCATGCCAGTCTCATTCCACTATCACTTGGCTCTCACAATAAGAAGTCTATTAGCCGAGGAATGTATTACAACGTGCACCTCTTCTCTTACATCGACTTACGACAGATAGAAGAAGCAGGCGGGAGGAATTGAGAGCGAGAGCCTCCCCAAGGAGACTCCAGTGTGAGCGGAAAAAAAAACAAAAAACTGGAAGATGAATGCGTTTCTCTAATTAAACCAATGATGGCTTATCATGATCTCTATAAGCCGTCATCGGCAGACGGCAGGCCTAATGAGCTATTATCCCTGCACGTGCCAAACACCAAGAGACTGCAGCAGCTCTGATTTGTTTGTTTAACGCCGTGCTCTTCTGTGGTGACAAAGCCCTTCCTCCAATCCCTGTCCCAGAGAGGCAGCGTAATTGAAAACAAATACATATACTGAACAAAAAGTGCCTGATTAATATGGGGATGTGTCAAGTGATTAATCTCCTCTGATTGGTCTGGAATGCAGAAAAGGAATGGTTAATAGAGCTCTTTGAGTAGCCATGTTAGAGGAGCTCTCCAGGCGATGCTTCCTGTGTTCATTAGTGACATCCTGGCATTTCTCCATCCAGACCTGCAGATGAAAAGAGACATGGAGCCTTGAAGAGGTTTTTTAACCCCCCCCCCCTAAGAGACAGCCTGCTAGGGTATCACAACACTGCAGGGACTGGGACTGGCCACAAGCTTTTCTGAGCTGATGCCAAAACTTAGCAAATGAATTATTTCTCATACACTGCCTAGCCAAAAAAAAAAAAAAGTCATAGACTCTAATAATTCCCTACACTAAGCTTTTCCCGCAATAAAAAGTGATAGTGTTGAAATGTGGTGCTCAGCATTTTAACATCTTGCATTTGCTACAAGGAAATGCAGTGCTATGTTCTGAGGTTCCTTGCTTACACAAGCAACCTCAGATCATAGCACTGCCCGCACAGGCTTGTACAGTAGGCACTCAGCATGATGGGTGTATCACTTTACCTACTTCTCTTCTTACCCTGATGCGCCCATCACTCTGGAGCAGATTAAATCTGGACTCATCAGACCACATGACCTTCCATCCCTAGTATCCACACCAAAGATTCTTAAAGGGGTTAAGGTCTAGACTCTGTGGAGGACAATCCATGTGTGAAAAAGATGTCTCATGTTCCCTGAACCACTCATTCACAATTTGAGCCCCATGAGTCCTGACATTGTCATCTTGGAATAAGCCCGTGTCATTATGGAAGAAAAACTCCATTGATGGAATAACCTGCTCATTCAGTATATTCAGGTAGTCAGCTGACCTCATTCTTTGGGAACATAATGTTGCTGAACCTAGACCTGAGCAACTGCAGCAACCCCAGATCATAACACTGCCCCCACAGGCTTGTACAGTAGGCACTAGGCATGATGGGTGCATCACTTCACCTGCCGCTCTTCTTACCCTGATGCGCCCATCACTCTGGAACAGGGTAAATCTGGACTCATTAAACCACATGACCTTCTTCTACTCCTCTTGCGTCCAATCTTCAAGCCTTTTTTGTCCAGTTAGCCTTTTTGATTAGTGGTTTTCTTAAAGCTACACAGCTGCTTAATCCCAATCCCTTTGTTACCTTTGCATTGTGTGTGGAAATGCTCTAACTTCAACTATTAAACATACTCCTGAGTTCTACAGTTGATTTTTTCTTCCAAATGAGTTGGCCAAATATTTAAGTGACCCCCAATCATGATCATTAACGGTTTTTCGACCACATTTGTCCCTGGCAGACAATGGTTCCCCATCATCCTTCTAGTTATTAATAATGAATTGGACAGTTCTTTCAGTAGTTCCTGCCTCAGTCTCCTTAGATGTTTTCTCTACTTGATGCAAATGATTTGACCCTTCTTATACAGACTAACATCTCTGCCACAACCATGGGATGTGTCTTCCTCTATGGATGTTAGTGTTTCTCAACCTTGGAGTCGTGACCCCTCATAGGGTCGCCTGGAGTCTACATGGGGTCCTTTGAAATGTCTGGTAATTGGTTTAAAAAATGAATAGTCAAGGTCTGACAGCTGTTTTTGACTAAATTTTGGGTGTGGAATCCAAAACTGATCTCAGTTTTTCTCTATAATGTCAAGTTTTTGAACTATAGGATCCCTGTTGTCTTAAAAAAAAATACCAGGGAACAATTTGAAAAAAGAAAATTCCATTTGAGTTTTTATGCTGATTAAAAAAAAATCCACTAATTAAATTTTGCTTATCTGGAGGGCAAGCTGTGGAGAAAAAAACTTAATTGTGCTTGAAAAAAAAAAAAAGACTGTAATTTTGGAATACGCATGCACATTTTAGTTTGGTTTTGGATCACGACTGAAAAAGGTTGGGAACCACTAGTTTAAGATATGAGAATATACATTACGTCAACTGGGGTTAAATAACTTGTTTCCAGCTGAAAGATAATCACTCACGAGTAATTATCCAATAGGAGGCTTGTATCTGTTTGTTTAGTTAAATCCAGGTGGTGACTTTTTTTTTTTTTGGCCATTCTGTGTATTTCTGCTGAAGTAAAGCAGAATGAGGGAGCAGAAAGAGATTATCAAGTGTTTTTCCAGCTCTCACATTTGTATTTTACTTGACCCTGTTCTGTTCCCCGGTTTTTAGAAAGAAACCATGTGTATGTTGGATGTCAAGGAGTCAAAGAGCTCAGCGAGCATTTAAAAAGCCTCCAGGCCCAACCTGCCTGAAGCCTCAGGGTATGGAGATGTGGGCGATGGATGTGCACATATTTTCATAATTTGCAGCAGGATTTGAATAGCAATAACTTGTAAACAAATACCTTTCTGTTTTAAATAGAACCTGGGAAGTAACATCCTGAAACACTTGCTCCAATAATGTGAACACATCTAAGACAAACACAAACAGCACGCTGTGAGGAATTATTAAAGCTTACATGCTGAATTAAATGAGTACGTGCACATATTAGTTTGAATATTACTCATGGAGCTGCAGACAATCTCGAAATAGGCCAAAACAATCTCATTGCCTTCCCTCTTGTTTTAAAATAACCCTAAAAGCATTTTAACAAACTATGTTTAACAATTTATCAGACTGGCAGACTTTGAGTCTCACTGAATCCAAGTCTGCCATCGCATGTTTATTTTTACTATTGAAACTGGAGCATCTGTGAACTTAACACAAGCTGCCTTCTGTTTGTTTATTTGCAGCATCACCCTCCTCAAGTGCTCAAAGCCCACAGTGCACTGCGTTCAAGGCTGCAGACCTAGCATGGAGCTCAAATATTGACAACACTAGTCAGTAGGTTAAGGCTAAGAATGTAAACTTGCAAGTGATCAGTTGCTTTCTTCTCATGTGTGCGCTTCACCCTTCAGGCGTCTACTGGAGCTGAAATCTGTAGCAGCCCACGGCAACAGGACAAACATTGATGTGTGTGGTCAGGTCTAAAAATATGCCTTTACATTTATATTCCACAACCTGTCACATCCAAGAGCTGCTCCATTGCCAGGATGGGGGGCATCAATACATTAAAAATGCATTTAATCTTACTTTCTTTAACAGTCAAATGTGTGACATTTTTTAGTATGTTGTCATCATTTACTCTGACGTCTTATCTGTCACTTACAACCTGTATTATAACTGGTTAATGACACACTGGAGGGGCAAACCCTCATACCGGCCCATTGTTGTCCCAGCCCCAACAATCCTCCACAGGAAAAGAGGGTTCTTTTTTTGGAAGAGGGAGCCTTAAAGAGACAGCAGCTATAAAACAAAGTGTGCAGGACAGTAGAGGATTGTCTTCTCTTGTTATTTCTGAATAACTATGCGAGAACAGCAGATAAATAAATATTGTCATGTCATTTCAACATACAGACGTGTTTTATTTTTTTTTAAAGTATGACCACAGCCCCATTAGAATGAAAAGGGAGGCAGAGTTTTTTACCTATACTTCAGCAAGTCACCAGGGGGAGCAGTTTTTGTCACGACCTCACTTTGAGCTGAGGAATGACATCCAATATTTTTTTTATTTTACAGTCTATGGGCCTGTTCTATTAAGATCCCAATAAATTGCATGTGCAAGCTAAAAAAATTGCACATGCTTTGAGTAAATGTGTTGCTAGTTATCTACTATGATTGCTTGTGCAGTTGATAACAGGTACAACAGTGATGCAGTCCATCTGACTTAATGGGGTCTTTGAGGTTTTCTGCTCTCTGGCGACTGTTGGAGTTCAGTTTTGTTAGTTTCAAAATATGACACAATATTTAAGTTCATTCATAGGGTTTATCATTTTGGTTTAATTACATCATGGGTTAAAAAAATACTGTTTTGAGTCATTTACAGCGTCCTGAGTTTGTCTGAACTTGATATACTGTCCATTCTGTGGGAAATGGCATCCAACACTTGGGGACAGTACATTCCAAAAAGTACTGTGGGAGATGCCAGCACTAACCGTGCTGGTGTGCTGGAATGATCCAGACAAAGACAATGCAGCATTCAAGAAGGTTTTGCATAGGAGGTATGGCACGGCTCCTTTTTGTGACAAGCTCTAAATAAGCTCTTAGCTCATCCAGCAGCTCAAAAATGACATTGCTGGATAGATGATATACCTCTACAACTTTTATTTCTGACAGTGCAAATATGTTGACGCATGCACGGAAGATTCTCTCTCTTTCTCTCTGTCCTCCTTTTCATAGCAATGATGTTTCCTTGTCACCACATTGACCGCAACCATTGGTGCATAACGCTGTCAGTTTGCACCTGCCTGTTCAAACGTGCTGAACATAGACCCAAAACACCAACCACTATTAGTTTCAGGTTTGATGAATCACTTTGTGACTGTCATAAATTACATTTACATCTCCTTCTCCCAGTATTTTTTGCTGATGTTTTTCCTGATAATCTGCTTTTATTCTGCACATTCATGAAGGCGGACACCCTTAGTGGATTGCTAGTGCTTTTTTTCTCATTTGACAGACGCAATCCACGGTGCACCNAGACATCACCCACACACTTCCTCATGCTGAACTTCAGCTCAATCTGTATTCATAAAACACCTCTTCACTACTGAGACCAAAGTTTAATTCCAGTAAAACAGCAAGAAGTCAAATTAATTTGGAGATACAGGCAGAAAGAGAGATTATTCCCTTTTTGGAATAAAAGCAGCAGTCACTGCTGATTTATAGAAATTGGGTCACAGTTGACTGAACTCCTGCTGTACAGAATTAGACCGTCTTGATTCTGCATGTGTAATTTCAAAAATAAAAAACGTCGGCATAATATCTTACACCAGATTGATTTTCTCTCCACATGGTAAGTGAAGTTGAAATTTCACATCCTTTGCTGTAAAAGCTCTCAAATATGGAACATTGGGAGTGACAACACATCAGTGCCTGTGATATAATCAGTCTGTTTTTAAGCATTTATAAAAATTTTCTCTCATATTATAAGTCACTGCCCTCAAGCCAAATGTCTACATAAAAAAAGAAATGTGACAAGAAGGAAAATATCTCTCCTTATGTGCCCTCCAAAAAAACATAATTTCGATAAACTTCTGTAATGTTATAATACTTATTTCTATCCAGTGTGTCATTAATTTCATACTAATATCTTGTACTGACGATGGAGAGTCTGACCACTGCACTAAGTCTTCTCCAGAACATCCCAAAGATTCTCGATGGGATTAAGGTCTGGACTCTGTGCTGCCAACACAGGCTTGTACAGTAGGCACTAGGCATGATGGCTGCATCACTTCACTTCCTTCTCTCCTTACCCTGATGCGCCCATCACTCTCATACAGGGTAGATCTAGACTCATCGGACAAAATATCCTCAATGGGGTTAAGGGGTTACACAATCCATGTGTGAAGATGTCTTATGCTCCCTGAACCACTCTTTTACTCTTTGAGCCCCATGAATCCTGCCATTGTCATCTTGAAATATGCGCGTGCCATTAGGGAAGAAAAAATCCATTGATGGAATAACCTGCTCATTCAGTATATTCAGGTAGTCAGCTGACCTCGTTCCTTGGGAATATAATGTCGCTGAACCTAGAAATAAGCAACTGCAGCAACCTCAGATCATAGCACTGCCCCCACAGGCTTGTACAGTAGGCACTAAGCATGATGGGTGCATCACTTCATCTGCCTCTTTTCTTACCCTGGTGCGCCCATAACTCTGGAACAGGGTAAATCTGGACGTATCACACCACATGACCTTCTTTCATTCCTCTATAGTCCAATCTTCATGCTCCGTAGCAAACTGGAGCCTTTTTTTCTGGTTAGCCTTTTTGATTAGTGGTTTTCTTAAAGCTACACAGCTGTTCAATCTCAATCCCTTTGCTACCTTTGCATTGTGCATATAGAAATGCTCTTACTCCCACTATTAAACATACTCCTAAGTTCTACTGTTAAGTTTTTTCTTCAACCCCAGATCACAGCTTGTACAGTAGGCACTAGCATTCTTACCCTGATGTGCCCATCGCTTTGAACTTCTTCCTTGGAAACAAAGGTTCCCCACCATCCTTCCAGTTTTTAATAATGTGTTGGACAGTTCTTAGTTCCTGCATCAATCTCCTTGGATGTTTCCTCTGCTTGATGCCAATAAGTTGACTCTTCTTATACACACAAACATCTTTTCCTCAACCACAGGATGTGTCTTTCTCCATTGTTGTTTAAGAAATGAGAAGTTACTCATTACATCAGCTGGAGTTAAATAACTTGTTACCAGTTGAAAGATAATCATTCAAGCCCATTATTTGAGTAAAAGTGCATCCATGACGTTAATTCAGGCTTTGACATTCCAGTGGCACATGGCAGAGCAGGGAACTCACATGAAAGTGCTATAGCACCAAATACTAAGCACCAAACAAAGTTTTTTGGACACCAGTTGTCTCTGTGAGGCTGATACTGGAAAGGTGACATCAGACTTTCTAACTGTGTTACACAAAATGAAAAATATCTCTAAACTGAATAAAGCATTATCACTCTCTGCCCCACTGTCTGTCTCTAACTTGAAGTGGCATCACTGTGCCCTTTGGTATCAAACCGTCTCTGAATCTAAGCTGATTTTATGAGCAACTTTAGACAGGAACGTTAGTCAGAGGGATGCATCATGGGTAAAGAGTGTTGAAGGCTGTGAGATTGAAGCGCAGGTGGATGGGACTCATGGAAGTTTGTAGCTTTTGGGTTTTCTCTTACATTTTAAATTCTGCCAATAAGCATAGAGCTAATTTAGCAGTCAGAAACGTTTAACTGATGACAAACCCTAAAAGTGTTCAGACTGTTACTTTGCAGTGTCTACTACCTACTACTTTCACATGTCGTATGTGGGAGGTGGTTTGGAAAAGAGTCATAATCGAGGGAACATGAGAGCTGGCTTTGCCGAAGTTTCTTTTACTGGCAGACGTGGTCTATCAGGGGATGACGGTCTCTGATTGGACGGTGCTCCAGTTCTAAAACTTTCTGTGACATTTCATATCAGCGGAGTTAAATGATGGAGACAAAACAGAGCTGAAAACTGGGATTGAAAACATGTTTAATGTGAGTTTGAAGCACAAAATGCTGAACACAACTGTCATTAAATCAATAAAACAGATCAATACTGAGTTTTTGTAACTGTATTAGATTCAGCATCCAATAATTCATATGGTTAAATGAAACAGAAAAAAAAATAATTCATGATCAGTTATTTCCTCTATTTTTTTCCCTGCAACTTTTCTTTCTTTATAAAGAGAGTTTAAGTCTGTCGGGACAAAAACAAGTTACATTTCAGTTTTTGAAGTTTCCATTCATGAGCAGGAGGTTTGTAAAGAAAGACATGATTTCTATTTTAGCCTAAAATCTTATTTTTCTAGTGTTCTCATAGATTATATTAATCAGTTTCAGAGGTAATGGTCAGATACATTCTGGCTGGAGGGTAAATAATGAATAAATAATCTAATTGTAAGAGCCATTTTATGGGTTTTCTGTTTGTTTCATTGTTTCTTTCCGTTATGAATACCTACCTGTGTGCAAGTCAGGTTTTTGTGTTTAGTTAGTAGGCGGTACTTTGCACTGGAAGCCGGCATTTAGATATCGTAAACACCAATCAACCGCCGAGTCCCAATTAACTGCAGGGTGTAGCAGTGCGTTTTGACTAATAAACACCCGTCCCATAGAAACGCTGGGAGTAATTTCTTTAAAAAAATCGAAGAAGAAGGAGAAGAAGAAGATGTAGCCGCCACTCCCCCCACCTCCCTCTCCTTTTGGTGTAATCAAAATAAACAGCTCATGTCAGTCACATCATACTTTGCTGCTGATCGCCATGGCTCCAGTGCAGAGGAACACCGGAGGGGTCTCTCTTTTGAAATATGATCAAAACAAAAGCCAAAGAAATTTATACCACTGTGACTGACAGTACAGACGAAAAGGTTTGCTGCAAGTGCTGATAATGACAATGAGATTACACACACATGGGGGCGTGCAAAAAGCAAAGGTGATTATCATACTGGTGTCAGTAAATAATTTGATTGAATTTATCAAATTTTTCCTTTTTTGGCTGAAAAAAAAAAGATTTTAGTGAGAAAAAAATGTAACGCCTGTCCCAAACAGTCGCCTGGTCTGCGCAGTGATTCAAACAAATAAACGCCCCGGCTGTTATTAGGTGCTTTACAGTAAGCTCTGTTAATGAGCAGGTGTGTTACAGGGCACACAGTTTTTTGACCGTGTCAGCATGATTGTGTGTATTTTTCTTTGTGTACCAGAGCCTTTGTTTATATTACACATGTTGGATGCCTAAATAAATAGATCACCTTTCCCAAAAGAGAGACATTCGCTTTTGACATTGGTATTTACGAGAGCACGCGTCTAAGCTCGTTCTTCTCTTTTACATCACACATGTATGGCCTGATTGGAAGACCCTACACCAATAATCATGCATTTTACCCCCAAAATGCTCTGTGCACTTCTTAATTGGACACAGAGTGAATCAAGCGCAGGTTTTCTGCATGTGAAAGTGTTTGTTCAGAGATTAAAAACTAAGATAAAGCTGTTTCTGTTTATATTTTATAAGGGTTATTACAGCACATGTGCAGACACACAAACAGCTGTTGGAGCTGAATGACAGATGATCCTGATCAGCTAATGCCGTCATCACTAAAAGATGTTGCTTGATGAAACGGATGTCTCATTTCTCTCCTTACGAATCTCATGCATCTCCTGTGGGCGGGACTAAGACACAGGTGGAGAAGGGCATGATGGGATTTAGCGCATATGAGATGCATCCATAGACTCTCCTCCAAAGCCAGTGTGATGTTTCTTACATTTCTAGGGTTCCTGCGTCTTTCAGGTTCAGTGCTTCTCGCTGATTCTTGTTTACCCAAGCACATTTTCTTGCCTTGGCAGTAAAAGAAACCCCTTCCCTGTTGTGATCGTCTCGGGGCCCAGTTTCTAACCCAGCTCCTTCTGTTAGCCTTCACCTAGCCACATCAAGACTTTTTCTTTCTCAGGAGAATCTCAGCAGGTCACTCAGGTTCTCTGACCAGGGCTTATTGACTGACCTTTGACCCCATCTGAGGGCAAAAGGTGCAGAACAGTCTTCCTGGAAATATTTGTGCAGCTGTTTCTGTTGACAATTTAAAAAGCTTTTAAAGACACATTTATTTTCCATTTTCATTCATTTATTTAGCCTTTATTTAACAAGATAAAAGCCCCACTGAGATCAAGACCCCTTTCACAAAAGTGACCCGGCCAAATGGGCAGCCTGTTTGGAGATGACAACCTTGAACATAATTTCCAACAGGAGACTATTTAAGCAGACCTTCAGCTCACCTTGTACAGAATAATGTTTTGATTGTATTATTGTTTGTTTCTTTTACTGTTTTATGATTTCAAGATCTCATTTTAATGTTTTGTTTTCTGTGAACCACTTTGTGATCCTGTTCTATAAGAAAAATGTTATTCTGAATACAATTTACATACTTACTTATGGACCCCCTCTAATGCTTTCAAACCATCAACAGGACATTTCTGCACTTCTGCAGCATACAAAGTTAACAGCTTCTCTTCATTAGCTTTTCTCCTTCATTTTACAAGCCCAACTGAGTACATTTACCTTTATGATGTTAGACGAACGTTATTTGCTGCACTTACACCATTCAGACATCTACCTTGCAGGTTCAGTAAGAAGCTGTTGGCGTAAATACATTCAACCTGCTTAACATTCATTTGATTGCTTCCTCAGAGATACATTAGTTTCACCATGTGCACAGGCACATGATGTAAAAAACAATGCATGTTCTTACCTCAAACAGAACAGCATAGAAAAGAACTGCTTAGATCTGCTCTTTCAAAACTGTCAGTGGTGTGCACAGTGGGGAGGCAGAGGTGGCAGTTGGCCCCTGGTGGCCCAATTCTTGACAAAAGAGTGCCAAAGTAATCTCCTTGGAGACAAAATATCTGGTAAAGTACTCTCTTGAATGCAAAACACATGCAAAAGTGTCCTCCATGGGGCAAAACTTGCACTAAGGTGCATTCTTGTAAGCCAAAACAAATGCCTAAGTGCCCTCTTTGGAACCAAAACATACAAAAGTGTTCTTTTCAGGGCCAAATCACAAGCAAATATGCCCTCTTTGTGGCCAAACTTGCTCTGTGGTGCATATTTGCGCGCCAAAACAAATGCTAAGGTGTCTTTTTGGGAGCCAATCACATGCAAATATGCCCTCTTTGTGGCGAAACTTGCTCTAGAGTGCATATTTGGGAGCCAAAACAAATGCAAACGTGCATATTTGGGAGCCAAAACAAATGCCAAAGTGCCCTCTTTGGAGCCAAAACATACTTAGTTTCCTTTTTGGAGCTTAACATAAGCAAAAGTGCCCTCTTTGTGGGCAAACTTTCTTTAAAGTGCAAGATCAGAAGCCAGCACGAATGCTAAAGTGCATCCTTGTTAGCCAAAACAAATGCTTAAGTGCCCTCTTTGGAGTCAAACATATGAAAAAGTTTCCTCTTTGAGACATGTTTAATTACCTTTCTTTGTGGCCAAACTTTCTCTAAAGTGCATATTTGGGAGCCAAGACGAATTCTTAAGGGCCTCCTTGGAAGCCAAAACAAATGCCAAAGTGCCCTCTTTAGAGCTACAACATGCTTAGTTTCCTTGCGAGAGCCAAACACATGCAAAGGTGCTCTCTTTGTGGCAAACCTTTCTCTGAAGTGCATATTTGGGAGCAAACAGAAATGCCAAAGCGCATTTTAGGGAGCCAAAACAAATGCCTAAGTGCCCCTCTGGTTGACAAACCACACTAATCTGTCCCTTTGGCTAGTCAAAACATGTCCCTAGGGGAGTTAATATGCACCAAATTGTCTCCTTTGGGGAGCCAAAGTGTGCTTAAATACCCTCTCAGGAGACAAACACTTGCTTAATTGTCACCTTAAGTGGCAGGCTTGGGCTAAAGTGCCTTTTTGTGAGCCAAAACACGTTTAAGTGCCCTTCCTGGTTAAAATATGATGAACTACCCTCCTGTGATCCAAAACATGTGCTTTAATGACCTTCTCTTGGGAGCCAAGATATGTGCTTAGGTACCCATTTGGAGCCATAATGTATGCTGTATGTGCCCTTATTTCCCTTATGCCCCTGTCTCTCAAAATCTCTTTGCACACCCCTGGCTACTGTGCTTACTGTATCTATTATGTTTTCTTTTTTTGCTTGTAGTGATATGTTAGAATATCAATCATTGACATCAAAGAATGAACCATTGGTTTTCTTAATAACACTACTTGACACTCATTAACACAAACCTCAATGAGTGATGTGTCACACCAAATTAATTAAAGCACCGCTCTCTCCTAACATTAGAAAAACGATAAAACCCAAGAGCCTCAAAATCCCTCTCCACCTCTGAACTCCGTCAGGCGTGTGGATGTCTTTGCTCTACAAACAGGAAGCTGTTTTTGGTGTTTCCAGGAGGCGGTGTGAGAGTCTCCCCTGGAGCACAATACCAACAACACATTTATTTTCTATGGCTGACTTTAAAGCTACAAACACTGCTGTGAGCCTTCCTCCGGACAACACTTGAGTCCAACAGAGCGGAGGAGAGACAGGGGGGGGGAGTTGGATGGCGGGGGGGATGGATGAGCTGATGGATGGATGTGTGTGATGTTTGGAGTGAAGCTGTTTCACCTGAACCCTCCTGACAGCTGGAGCGAGCTGTCAGCCTGCAGCTCTGTGGCGAGGTGAAGATGAAACTCAGAGAGTCTGGGTAAATATCTCGTCACAGAACTTTTCTTTTTGTGCTTTAAAGTCAGAGGGGGAGAGACGCTTACTCGGGACTCATAAAGAAAGTGTTATGGATATCCAGAGAGTGAAATATAACTTCATAATCCTGCACCACTGCTTTAAAAAAGTACTTCTTTTATACACTGTTCCACTCAGTTTTAAGATCCAGTTGCTGAATATTTTGTGGGGCCAAACAGCCAAAATAAACTAAACAAACCAACCAGTAGTGCTGGGCTATATGGCATTTTATTCATATCTTGATATTTTTAGTCCAAATCATGATACAATATATAAGTTATTCTATAGAGGTAGGCCAAATTCAGGGTTGGAATTTTTTGTGAAATTTATATCTTATTTGGAACAAACTTTTACCAGATTGATGTTAAACCAGGTCTAAGGTCAAAACCAGGTCAAAATCAAAATAACTTTTTGCCCAAAATGTAACAATTTGTTGTGTTTCAAGCACTTTTGTCACATTTTGACAAATTACATTTTGGGTTTAACTGCTTTTTTTTTTTTTTTTTGTAATACATATTGGGTCATTGTTAAGTTAAAGTAGGGTCATGATACCAATCAGCCACTAACAGGCCTTCTTTGTGGAATTTTTTTTATATATTAAAATAGCTTCACACTTTTAATTGCTTAAGTGAGTTTGTAACTGAGTTTCAACATTTAAAACATTATTCTGTTTATTTGTATCTTTCTTTATTCATTTGTATCTTTATATGATGACCCTCCACTAGGGCTGAACGGTTTTAGAAAAGGATCTAATTGCGATTTTTCTGGCAGATTAAGCAATTTCAATCAGATTCACGATTTTCTTTAAATCAAACTTTAGTTAAGTTTTCACAATTTACGGTAACATCTATGACCGATAACTGCATCAAACCATTGAAACATCAAAAGCTATTACTACTCATGGTAAAATAAAAGGTCCATATTTTAATATGAAAAGTGAAAATTTTGAGAAATAAAGACAAAAAGTCAATAATTTCCAGAGTTTAAGAAATCAATTTAACATTATGTGAAAAAAAATACCTAACTTTCTCATTTAAAGTCAAAATTTTAAGATGACAAAACCCTAAGATAAAATGTCTACATTTTGAAATAAAGGCAGTGTTTGAGATAAAAAGTTGAAATTTTGAAATTTTTTTTTTTTTTTTTTTTTTTTTAAGATGGCGGCGCGCAGGAGTGCAGCGGCTTCTTTTGCTCCAGGGGACAAGCCCCCTTCCAACACTTTTTTGGCTGGTCCTGAGGCCAGCCTTGGCACTTTTGCTTATGTAAATGAGTGTAAAAGATATAGCCGAACTGAACTCATGAAAATAAGGGATAGTTCAGCTAAATACACATCAACTGCAAAGATGACAACTACAGCAACAACAAAAACAACAACAGCCGTCAACAATCTCAGGGCCTTGCTGGGCAGACTGAACCTCCTGAGGACATCAGACTCAGTCTGGCGTGAGAGTGTTCGCCGGGCAGGGGGCAAGAGGAAGCGGTGTGCACGGAAGCAGAAGAGAGGTAAACGGGGTGGGCTGCTAGCCAGGCTAAAGGCTAACGCCGGGAGACCACCTATTCCCTCCCTGTTTTTGTCCAATGTGCGTTCCCTTGACAACAAGATGGACCTGCTTCTTTTGAGACTGGGGGTTTCTATGGAGATGAGGAACTGTGCAGTACTCTGTCTGANGTTAAGAGGGCCAAAGCCTCATATGCTCAGAAGATACAGGGTCATTTAACTTCCAACGATCCTCGGAGTATGTGGAGGGGCATAAAGTGCATCACAGACTATAACATCAAAGGTGCACAATGCCCCAGGGACCCCTCTCTGCCGGACGCTCTCAACTCATTCTATGCCCGCTTCAATGACTCAAATACCTCTCCCAGCAACAGACTCACCCCTCCACCAGGAGAAGAGCCCCTCAGCGTGACTGCAGCAGAGGTGAGGAGGACCCTCCTGAGGATCAACCCACGAAAAGCTGCTGGTCCCGACAACATCTCTGGGCGGGTGCTGAAGGGCTGTGCAGACCAGCTCGCTGAGGTATTGACGGACATTTTTAACACCTCCCTCACACAGGCAGCTGTCCCCACCTGCCTGAAGACGGCAACAATAATCCCAATTCCCAAAACCACCACTGTGACAGGCCTAAATGACTATCGACCAGTGGCCCTCACCCCGATAGTCATGAAGTGCTTCGAGAGATTGGTCATGGCCCGCATCAAGGACTCAATCAGCACCACAGTGGACCCACACCAGTACGCCTACAGGAAAAATAGATCCACGGAGGATGCCATCTCTTCTGTGGTCCACACAGCCCTCACCCACATAGAAAAGAAAGACTCTTACGTCCGCCTGCTCTTTGTGGATTTGTGTAGACGGAAATTGTGGTAGTCTGGTGTCTGAGACTGGGTTTTCGACAAGAGTGAGCCTGACTCGAGGTGGGACACGTTGACCCAGGATCTAAAGGACTGTCTGTCCGGCGAGTCTGTGAGGATCCATGACGTCTCCTCCTCTCCCATCATCCTCAATATCGGCTCCCCCCAAGGCTGTGTGCTGAGCCCCCTCCTGCTCACCTTGCTCACATATGACTGCTCAGCGATAAGCCCGAGCTGTCTGATTGTGAAGTTCGCAGACGACACTGCTGTGATTGGACGCATCACAAACAATGACGAGTCCGACTACAGGAAGGAGGTGGAACACCTGGAGGGCTGGTGCAGAGACAACAACCTCTGCATCAATGTGAAGAAGACGAAGGAGATGATCGTGGACTTCAGAAGGAGCAGACATCTCCTCCCTCCCCTGCACATCGGAGGAACAGCGGTGGAAGTGGTCTCCAGCTACAAGTATCTGGGCGTGCACATCNAGACCACAGACTCTGACCCAAAAGCTGTTCTCACTCGGACTGAGCTCCACCCTGTGCAACTGGGTCCTAGATTTCCTGACAGACAGGCCGCAGTCTGTGAGGATCCATGACGTCTCCTCCTCTCCCATCATCCTCAATATCGGCTCCCCCCAAGGCTGTGTGCTGAGCCCCCTCCTGTTCACCTTGCTCACATATGACTGCTCAGCGATAAGCCCGAGCTGTCTGATTGTGAAGTTCGCAGACGACACTGCTGTGATTGGACGCATCACAAACAATGACGAGTCCGACTACAAGAAGGAGGTGGAACACCTGGAGGGCTGGTGCAGAGACAACAACCTCTGCATCAATGTGAAGAAGACAAAGGAGATGATCGTGGACTTCAGAAGGAGCAGACATCTCCTCCCTCCCCTGCACATCGGAGGAACAGCGGTGGAAGTGGTCTCCAGCTACAAGTATCTGGGCGTGCACATCTCGGACGACCTCACCTGGAGCACCAACACTTCCTCTCTGGTCAGGAAGGCACACCAGCGCCTCTACTTCCTCAGGAGGCTGAGGCGCGCCGGACTGGGGAGCTCAGTCCTGACGGCGTTCTACAGGTGTGCGGTGGAGAGCATCTTGTGTTCCTGCATCACTGTNAACTACCACGGACATCTACTCCTCCAGATGCAGGAAACGGGCCTCCTGCATCATGAAAGACCCCACCCATCCCGCACATGCTCTGTTTGTCCCTCTTCCCTCAGGCAGGAGGCTGCGGAGCATCAAGAGTCGGACCACCAGACTGAGGAACAGCTTCTTTCCTGAAGCTGTGAGACTGTTGAACTCTGGTGGTCCCCTTTAGTGCCCCCCCGACAAATGAACACTGCAAATTTTTTTTGCACAGTTAAATTATTTTAGTCTGAGATAAACAATTTTTTCGATCAACTAACACAAGATGAAAATAAGAGAAAAAATAACATATAAACATATATAAATATAAATAATAAGAGTAATAAGATAACCCGAACGAGGTCCTGGTCCCATTGGATTAAAGCAGGGTGGGATGTTTTTACATGGGTTGTATGACAATAAACTCCTTGAATCCTTGAATCCTTGAATAAAAAGTCAAATCTCTAAGATTTCAGTCAAAATTATACAAAATTAATACAAAATTATGGGATTTGAGGCAAAAAAAAAATTAAAAAGAAGATTTTTAGATAATTGATAACCCTGAGTCTAACACCTATTCCTATTTCTAAACCAGACTTTTAAATTGTATTTTTAGTTATAAAAACTGAAGAACAAAAAGAGCTATCTTTGACTCTTAACTTTAAAAATTAAGTAGTGCAAAATGTTCTTAATTGTGTCGAGTTAAATAAAATAAAATAAAAAAAAAAATCAAAGACAAAATTCAACAATCCCAAGGAAAAAGGGATTTTTCCCAATGGTCTTACACTCAAGACAGGTGTGTGTGTGAAACAGCTGATACAACAGATCCTGGGTCAGTCAGGAGCAAAAAGAAAAAAAAGAATCACAACTTTAGTGATCACATGATCACGATGTTTGAAACTGCGATTTCAATCAGTAAACAATAAATTGTTTAGCCCTACCCTCCACAATAATCATACTATTTTGGAAATTATTTGGCGGCCCACTCACAATACCTTCGCGGCCCACTAGAGGGCCGCTACCCACAGGTTGGGAATCGCTTCGCTATATGGTATGATATAGCACACCCCTACCAATCAGAAATGCTGGCATCAACAATATGGAGAGAAAGATGAAAGAAGAACGCTTTAAGGTTCACAGTACCTTTCCTTTGATTGGAAACTAAGTCACTTTGTGCTGAAAATCAAACTTCCAGCTTCACTCAAGGGAAATTAAGCGCAATTAGCTCCAGGACTGATTGTTTGCAACCAGCGTTCACTAAGATTTACAGGCCAGTGGGGTTGGAGCTCCAGAGGTGAGTCTGGAGGCGGGATGTGGAGCGGACGGAGAGGGAGACAAACTGGGTCAGAGAACAAAGGAACGGGAGGAAACAAGGTTTGTATGAAAGTTGCAAATGTTGCTTTTACGCTGCCATCGCTGCAAGACACTGAAAACCTGGCATGTTCTGAAAATCTCTTTTATTCATAAAGCGCTCTCAGGGCTGCTTGCATGGCTGTGGTGATATTTCATACATGGAGAGAGAACACACAATTCAGTCTCTAACATGGAACATTTTTTATCCTGTGGTTTATTTTTCACTGAGATAGATCAACAGAGCTGTTATCTCACTGCATCTAAGACTGTGGCCTATTTTCTCTCTCGTGCCCCGGGCTTTATATTCTTAATATTAGAGAAAACTAAGGACAAGTCTCATTTGTATAGTCCAGGCCAGTTCAGCATGCATTAATCTCACTTTGTGCTGTTACAGCCGCTTCATCTGGCCCTCTGATGTCATGGAGGAGCTAAGAGTACAACGAGGGAAGAAGAAGAAGAACATGAGTAATATTAGCCAAAAAAAAAGATTCATAAGAGCAGAAAGTTCAGGTAGAATCAGTTTTGGAGTTTGTTCAGCACACTCCTGAGCTTTCTGAATAATTCACTAGATGCTTAAATAGCTCCTTGCTCCAGGTAGTGCCACTCTTGGAGGCTCAGACATGTGTGTGGGGGGTGATGATGGCACACAGACACAGACAAAACCAGAGCTGCTTTAATTGGTTGAATGGGCTAAAATGAGATTTATCTACTTTATCTCTATCACTGCTTCTCTCCTGAGTCGCTTACATTCAATCTGTTCCCCTCTCTTTTCTGTTTGAGTTTTGAAGGTTTCTCTCCTACCTTTCTTTGCTTTAATCTTATTTCCATGCGGCTCTTTTCTCCATTATTCCAAATTTGCATTCCTTGTCTTTCACTTCTCTCCTCTCTCTCTCTCTCTCTCTCTCTCTCTCTCTCTCTCTCTCTTTCTTTGTGCTTCATTTCTTGAATTTTCTCCACCTTACTTCCTTTACACTACTCTTCTTATCTGGTCTCTGTACATCCATTAATAATGCAACAAAGCTGGGGCTCTTTGGAACTCATTTTAAAGCGATTGTTTTTTGGGTTTTTTTTTTTGCATTGACGTCTGAAGTGCACGTCTGCCTTGGAAGTCGTCTTATAATGATGTTGATACTTCGCCAGATACAAAAAGACGACTCGCCTCAAATTAACTTAGCTTTAAAGTCCACGTCCATTAACCACATTTTATAGTCCAGTCATAAAATTTACAGCAAGGTTGAATTTCTTTTTTTTCCAGAGATGTTTTAAACGTGGAGCTTTTGTAATCTATGAGCTGAAAGTGAGATACAGCCTAGATCTCATGTTGGCATTCAAGTACCCTTCAGTGTAAGGCATCAGGAGTTAAGGTTATAACACCCACAATGGGACCTGCATGATTAAAGTAAGGGGCACGATTACTTTTGAAAGGCTTTATTAATTGATAACTGAATATTAACTTTTCATTCCCTGGGCTCAAAGCTGCTGACTCACCTCAGTCATGCCACACTGATAAAAAAATTCTGCCAGAGCTACTTAATAGAATTAACCCTGTGGTGCATATCACTACAGTGGACACCTCTTTAAAAAGTTATTCCCTTCTAAATTCAATAGTTCATGTGGTGGAAAATTCATATTAGCCTGTGTCAGAATATTTTTATTTTGATGATTAATTGTTTCCTTAGTGTGATTTTGGGATTTGAGATGAGTTGAAAATATCCTGTTTAATTTAAAGTATTATTGTTTGACTGTGGGGGTTTAAAGAGGGGTATGGTTGCCCTGAAATGAAAGATTATTGATGTTTTTTTTGTTGTTGTTTTTATTTGTTTGGTTTTTTTGTTTTCTGTGGGCCTGGGGGGGGGGGGGGGGGGGGGGGGGCTAGAGCAGTGGTTCCCAATCTTTTCCAGTTCAGGGCCCACTTTTAAGTCTCAAAAATGTTAGCGGCCCACCTCCCACCCTATCAGTACTGAGGCTATACAATGCTTTGTTAGAGTTCAATTTGTAACATTGACTAGAAATGCAAGAAAAAAAAATGCAATTAAACCCAAAATGTAATAACCGGCGAATAATGTAACGGATACAGAGCCTGAAACATAAAAACCATTTTCCCACAATGTAACAACTTGTTAAATTTGGGGTTAGTGATTACATTTTTGGGTTATACAAAATTTGTTTTATTACATTTCTAGTTTTATCCCATTTTTTGATTACTGCATTTCATGTCTTTGTTAAATTTGGGGTTACGTTACATATAGGGCTTGAACATGATTAATATCCTGAAAGTTTTAACATTTTTATATTATTCTGTATATTTGTATCTTCATATAATTCCTCCTCATTAAATTTCAGACTAATCTGGGAATGATTTGGCGGCCCACTTGCAATACCTCTGCGGCCCGCCAGGGGGCCACGGCTCACAGGTTGGGAATCACTGCCCTAGAGTATTTAAAGGGGCTGCGCTGGTCAAGCAGCTCAGTTGGGGTTTTTTGAGTCAAGTTGCTTTCATAGCAGGTAACAGGAACAGCTCTTGACCAATAAGATTATCTTTGTTGTGGTTTGATTTTTCCCCTGTCATGGGCAATTTTATTTTGAATAATTTATTTGCACTTTGTAAATAAACCCGACACTGTGAATAAAAGTCACCATTCTCGTTTTTTTACCAGCCTATCTTTTTTTTTCTTTGGAAGTTTTTTTTTTCTGTTTGTTGCTTGGGCTAAAAAAAAAAAGCCTGTCACAGAAACAAACAAATGAACAGTATTTACTAGATTCCCTCCTCATCAATAATTCAATAACAAATAGAGATGGGCAGATTGGTCCAAAATATCCATATATTGATACCAATGTTGGTATTGGTATCGATAAATACTTATGAGATGAGATCGATATTTCAGTTTTACTTTCACTTTCTCTTCTGTTTATGTGCTCCTCTCACTCACTTCTCTTTTGAGACTTTGCTAAACATGTGATATTTTGCTTCAGAAATGTATTGAACCAAATGGTTAATCTGTCAGTGTGTGCTAGCTGATATATCAAAATGATATCTTAAATGCTAATGCTAATATAAATCAATCGCTGTGATCCATAAATATTCAAATGCAGTTTTATAATAAAGCAGGGGAAAAAAAATCAAAGCACATGATAATTTCCTTTTAATCTTGAGGGAATAAGAAAATGGAACAAATTTGCCAAACAAAATTATGGCCCTTAGGGGCTTCAGTAGAAATGATACCCTCCTTTAAGTATAGCATTTCTTCCTCCATAACTGTGTGTGTTGCAAACTGGGCAAAACTTTTCTACATGCTGTGCAGTCGTCATGTGCAGTCACAGTTTTTTGGTGGTTTTGAAAGAGAATATAATGATGGTCATACAGGGGTTGGACAATGAAACTGAAACACCTGCCATTTTAGTGTGGGAGGTTTCATGGCTAAATTGGACCAGCATGGTGGCCAATCTTCATTAATTGCACATTGCACCAGTGAGAGCAGAGTGTGAAGGTTCAATTAGCAGGGTCAGAGCACAGTTTTGCTCAAAATATTGCAATGCACACAACATTATGGGTGACATATCAGACTTCAAAAGAGGACAGATTTTTGGGGCATGTCTTGCTGGTGCATCTGTGACCAAGACAGCTAATCTTTGTGATGTATCAAGAGCCACGGTATCCAGGGTAACGTCAGCATATCACCAAGAAGGACAAACCACATCCAATAGGATTAACTGTGGATGCAAGAGGAAGCTGTCTGAAAGGGATGTTCAGGTGCTAACCCGGATTGTATCCAAAAAACGTAAAACCACAGCTGCCCAAATCACCGCAGAATTAAACGTGCATCTCAACTCTCCTGTTTCCACCAAAACTGTCCGTCAGGAGCTCCACAGGGTAAATATACACGGCCGGGCTGCTATTAGCTGGGCGGCTAATTGCATATTACAGGAGAATCGTTCACTTGCGGATAAAAGCACCACACACACACACACACACACACACACACACACACACACACACACACACACTAAACCTCTAACAACACTTAGATAGACTACCAATCATTTTACCCCAGTAAGACATAATGTAAACCTCATATTTAGCAGAATATTAGGATTCCAGGACTAAAATATGGTCCAAGGAAGCCACTGAGTAAGTCCATGGGTCCAAATGTCGATTCTGCATAGTGATAAATGTATAATTTGACACCAAGATCATTCAAATAGGACAAGTTTATGGGATTTTATTGCAGAATGCAATATTATTGTATATTCAATGGTGGCCATCTTGAAAATGGCCGCCAGCTTGAATTTTCATTTGGCCAGATGGTTTTCTCAAAAGAGCAACATCTAAGGAGTATGTGTGCCAATTTTGGTCCTTTTATCCGGAAGTGAACTATCATTACAGTTATCTGTCCAGCTATATAGCCAAACCTTTGGTCACTCATGCCAATGCCAAACGTCGGTTCCAATGGTGCAAGGAGCGTAAATCTTGGGCTGTGGACAATGTGAAACATGTATTGTTCTCTGATGATTCCACCTTTACTGTTTTCCCCACATCCGGGAGAGTTACAGTGTGGAGAAGCCCAAAAGAAGTGTACCACCCAGACTGTTGTATGGCCAGAGTGAAGCATGGGGGTGGATCAGTGATGGTTTGGGGCCATATCATGGCATTCGCTTGGCCCAATACCTGTTTTAGATGGGCACGTCACTGCCAAGGACTACCAAACCATTCTGGAGGACCATGTGCATTCAATGGTTAAAACATTGTATCCTGAAGGCGGTGCCGTGTATCAGGATGACAATGCACCAATACACTCAGCAAGACTGGTGAAAGATTGGTTTGATGAACATGAAAGTGAAGTTGAACATCTCTCATGGCCTGCACAGTCACCAGATCTAAATATGATTGAGCAACTTTGAGGTGTTTTGGAGGAGCCAGTCAGGAAACGTTTTCCTCCACCAGCATCACGTAGTGACCTGGCCACTATCCTACAAGAAGAATGGCTTAAAATCCCTCTGACCACTGTTAAGGACTTGTCATTTCCAAGACGAATTGACGCTGTATTGGCAGCAAAAGGAGGCCCTACACCATACTAAGAAGTTATAGTGGTCTGACATCTTAAAGCAGAGGCCAAGGCTGCAGAAAAAAAAAAAAAAAAAACCTGGTGCATTCTCATCTTCTATAGATCACAGGCAGTCTTCACGATGGGGGGTGTTCTGAGTTGATCACACACCAAAAAAGTGAGCCAGATAAAAAGATGGGCCAGTGTTTTTCCAGCTAACAGCATTTGAATTCTCTCCTGAGTCTATTATGCAGTAAACATTGCTTGGGGTAATTCAGAAATAGCGTCATCACGTATTTTTTTGCCAAGCAGATTAAGCTCAAACTGCACATTTTGTCAGCTGATTATCCCAGCATGCCTGTGCCGTGTGTTTCTGCCACACAGACACGCGGCACAGCTTGCGTGTTCACAGGTTAACAGCTCTGCAGGCTCTTTCACTGCTGTCGCGCGAACACTTTAGAAAACAAACAGCTTGTCTGCGGTGACACAGCTGCACGTTGTCGCCGGTTAGAACGGAGCGTGAAAACGATCTGTGCATTGTTGTGACATTGTATCAGCAGTAACAGGACTGAGGCTTTTGCTGAAACAAGACAGACGATTACTAATGGCAATCTGTAAAGACAAAGGCAGAAGCAGAAGACTGACTGTAAGAGCTCTGCTTTCAGGCTCTCAGACTGTCACAACATTCTTCTACATCTCTGTCTCTGTTACCTCCAGATCTGTGGGAGCAGAGAGGAAAGAATCCTGCTCTAGTTTATTGACAGTCTTGTATGGATAAAAAATGTAATGCTTTATTCATCAACAATTCTAATACAGTGATCTACCCTGATAATGTCTGGGGTGACCATACGTCCTCTTTTACCTGGACATGTCCTTCTTTTTTTTTTTTACATTATTTTTATTGTCAATTGCAAATCAAGCAAATATTGTACACTTTCTGCATATATGTCTTTTCGTACTTTTCATACAAAAACAAAAACAGACACACAAAAAAAAAAAAAAATAAATAATAATAATAATGATAATAATAATAATAAAATTATGATGGTTTGCAACATCCAAAGAAATTTCTTTTGCAATCGATGTGTAGGTCGGGAAGAACCATTTGTATACATCACGATAAGGTACATAAAATAAAATAAAAACAACAAGGAACATCACACAGAACAAAACAGAACAAATCCCACCCACCCCAGTTCCCCATGTGGCTCTCTATCTGTTTTCTTTCGTTACATTAGGTCGCTTGTTCAAACATTAATATATATCAATTTTTTCCATTTTAAGTTGGTCTAGGAAGAACCGTGGCTCCGCAAACATTTTGCTCCAACGAGGGTAAAATCTTCAAAAAAGGATCCCAAATCTTATTGAAAGTTTCAGGTTTTCTCCTAACATTGTATAGAATCTTTTCAGGAGTGCAGTAAGATATCAATTCATTGATCCATTGTCTTGTTGATGGGGAGTCTTTGGATTTCCAATTGGTTAAAATGCACTTCTGTATTGCAGTACTCGCAAGTAATAGAAAATACTTCTGTGAACTAAGTAGGTTGACAGAACTCAGGTCTCCAAGTATCCAGATTTTAGGGTCTTGATTGATATTACAGTTAACTACTTTTGAAGTTAGAGCTATTGTATATTTCCAGAATGGTTCTATAACAGGACAACTCCAAAACATGTGAAAAAGATCCCCTTTCATAATTTTACATCTTTGACACATAGAGGATATACTGTTCTTCTTTTTGGTCCTGAAATTATGCCTGAGGGATTTTATGAAATTCTATTAAATGTCCAGGTTTTTCTCAGCTTGTTCAACCGGCCATTAATATTCATAACAAAGCAAAGCTGCACTGAGCTACTGGCATTATTCTGATGCACCAACCTGTCAAAATGTTGAAAATGAAGGAAAACATGCTCTGACTGTTTTTTAAGGTGGAAATGTATTTTTACAGACAAGCTGCAGCTATACAGTGGTGTCCCTCTTTCAACATAATCAAATAAGTGCAATAATTACCTATAATTATGTCAGTACTCTGTGCAATATTCCATATTCCACACCTATCTCATCATGTATATACCAAACACTTTTGGTAGACCGTACATACTTAATATTCTATTCTATATATTTTTTTAATTTATATTATATGGTTGGATCCCAGTTTTTTATGGTTGGGTAAGACACTTCTGCTTAAATGTGTACTTTCTTATATTTTATATAATATTTTCAATTCAATAGAACAGAATGACGCAATAAACTTGAAAAAAATACCACAATGTATACCACCGGAAACACAAATATGGCAACATCATGTCTTCTCAGTGTTGTGCAGCCATAATTGTAGCAAACCGATCAAAGGTTTCATTACAGTTCTTTATTTTAGAGAGAATTTCATTGGAAAACTGGTCCAAATTTTCATGATCCACACAAACTTCATCATTCTCACATGATGAGAATCTTCATAGAGTCATTAATGTGACACTGACTTGCTGTGTATCTGAAATGTTTCTCACTCAAGTTGTTTATTTCTTTATTAATGTTACTTCTCTCTAAGTGATTACTAATCTGAACAGATGTTAAAGCTCCAAATGAACAAAACCCCAGCCGATCAGTCCTGATCATTTCTGCTGTAAATACAGGGAGCAAACATACGGCACCAGAGTCCCTCTACTCAAGTACTTCAGCTCTATTTTTGGCTCCTATTCCAGAATTTTTAATTAAAATGTCCATAAATTACACTTTCTCTTTCTCTCTGTCACTTGAGTTTGAAGAGCCCCTTCAGCTACGACACGATTCTTTCTCCCTTTTTTTTTTTTTTTCAGAAGATATTTCACCACAACAGGAGATGACAGGTCTAAATGAAAGATTCAAGACTCTCCTTCAGTTTCAGGGCTCTGGTTGCTGAGTACGCTGGTCCTCTCATACAAGCTCACAGGGACATGGAAGAAGAACAAAGACATTGTTGATTACTTTTTTTGGCATTATGGGTTTAAATACCCACTGTGGAGAAGACCTGCTACTCTTTCACACACCAAAACGCTGTAATGAGGAGTTGATGGCTGCTAATGAGGCAGAATGAAATTATACTCAAGCATAAAACCTACAAAAGTAAAACCAGATGATTAAAATAAAGACAGTTTTTCCATACAGTGACTTTAAAAACCTGTCAGCGTGACACAGGGAAGATGTCAGATAAGGGGTTTAACTTAACAGCTCAAGCAAACTTTTTTCGGAGAGTTTTGTCCACAGGGGACGCCAAAGTAAACACTACCCAAAAGTTCCTCTGCAGCGCTTTAAAAGAACTGATGTGAAGTTTCATTTTCAACTTTGACATCTTTTATGACAGCTTTCTCAGTCAAACTGTAAAAAAGCTTGAGGCAAAAGTCAATTATAAGAAGTTCAGCTATACTGAGGAGGTTTTTACATCCACTCTGGGTCCTGAATTCACTGAATTCACTAACCATATTCTGCTGTGCTGTAAAAAAACTCAGCTCACTCTGAACAGAAATGTTTCCATTGCATTTTTTCCTGACACCATCTCCTGTATCAACACATGCAATCAAATGCTTACACACATTTACACATGGAAGCTGATTATAAACAGGAGCCCAAGGCATCCTGGAAAACCTGGAAAATGATTGACCAATTATTTAGTCATAGAAAACGCATAGAAAAAGTAGTGTAATAGTTAGTTTGTCGTTTTTCTGTGTTGGCTGTGCGTAGTGAGATACAACATCTCTGATTTTAGCAGAGTGGGAGCTTTGAGGTCAATACAGTTAACAGGTCATTTCGATGGTAGAGTGACCACATTTTGAGCCCAAAACCAGACACTAGTGATCTCCTATATCACCCATTTCCTCTATGACTTGATACTGAGAACAGTTCAGGCTAATATCAGTTATACCGATATAACACCGATGCTGCCCCTTAACGTTTTTCCGCCGACATCATACTCATCTTAGCTGTTTCTGGGGCTTACTGGCTAAATACGTGACTCAGTTTGCACTCTGCTATGTCTACAGACCAATGACTGTATGTAGAATGGACAGCGTGTTTCCGCCTGTCACCGTTCTTCGATTTTGAAGCCAAAAAACCCCGTTTCTCTAGCCGCCATTGTGCAGCCAGAGTCTGTGCAGTAGAGAATTTCCGGTGGAGCCAAGTAAAAAAGAGAAATAAAAATATTTATTTCTTCTTCTTAAGAAGGTTTAGTCTCCTTTTAGCTCTCTTTCCTGAAGTTTCTTATATCCCCGGTAAAAACTACTTACAAACGGCAGCTGTCAACTATCGTAAAACGAAACTTATATTGCAGTTTTTAACGTCCAATAACTAATGAGAAACCAACTTCTCAGAAAAAAAAACACCTGAACACCATGCAGCCAGATGACATCTTCATACTACCTTAGTGTAAAGATGAGAGAAACGTTTCTACCAGGTATCGTAATTTTTTAAAGTTTTACGGCTCATATCTGGAATACATGGGGAGGCGGGGCTTATGAGCTATACTGCAGCCAGACACCAGGGGGCGGGGCATCTGCTGGAGGCTTCAGTTTGAGCTGAACGTCCACTCATTATACAGTCTATGCTACAGACACATACTGAATGACTGACTGTGCATGGTGCTGTTCTGCTTATGCATTCTGCACTAATGCATTCCAAACTTACATACCACACTAAAGCATTCTGCACTAACACATTCTGCACTCACACGCTCTGCACTAACACATTCTGCATTCCGCACTGATGCATTCTGTACTTACGTATTCCTCACTAACATATTCCGTACTAACTATTCCAAACTTCCTAATGCATCCAATACCAACACATTCCACACTTATACATTCTGCACAAACACATTCCATACTAGGGTATTCAACAATTTTGCACAAATGCATTCTGTTCTACGCACTCCACACTAACACATTCTGCATTCCATAGTTGCACATTCTGCACAAATGTGTTCAATACCAACATATTCCACACTTATGTATTCCACACCAATGCATTCTGCACTTACAAATTCCACACTTCAGTATTCTGCACTACTGCATTCAGGACAAGGATATTCCACAATTTCACACTTCTGCATTCCACATTGACGCATTCCATACAAATGTATCCTACACCTAAGCGCTTCATGATTGGACATTCATTCAGAGCTTATCCATTTATTTTGCAATTACAAATTCCACACTTACATATTTGGCACTTACACCTTCCACATTGACACATTCTGAACTAACAAATTTCATACTTATGCATCCCATTCTCATGCATGCCACACTCACACATTTAGCGCTAATGCATTCCGAACTAACGCATTCTTGGACATTCATTCAGAGCTTATGCATTTATTCTGCACTTACACATCCATACTTATACATTCTGCACTCATGCAAGTGTGAAAAAAAAGTTGTTTCCATCAACTGTGTGTCATTTGGACAAGCTCTAAATCGTTACTTTCCTGTGTTCCTTTTGATGATGAGCAGTACCTTAAATGACTGAAGTATCAAAAAGTATTGATATTTTAATTGGAGAATTGAATTTTAGAGCATAAAGATTTCGTATCGGAGCTATCAATATTTCAGTATTGATCAACACACCACTGCAAGACAATCTACCCAGTGTTGAGGAATTTTCTGGAAGCTTGACCACTTGAAGAAGAAAACTCAGGAGACTCAGATGACTTAAGTTGAAAAGGTTTATGTAGCTCGATCGAGGAGAAGAGACAGACAGTACACTTGGATGCGCAGTGTAGTGCAGAGTCAGTTCTGCCAGACCTCTCTGTGTATTCAGTATTTATCATTTCTGAAGGTTGTTTAGTCTATTTAGGAGACCAATGAGTTCAGCTTAGGATGTCCCTCTCATCCTGATACAAGAGAAACAGTCCTCACTTTGGATGAATACAGGAATGTGTGTATCTAAGGCCAAATACAGGGCTGTGACTATGTTTGAGACATACAGAGGAAATTAAGGTAATAATTGTGTAGAATAATAAGGAAATAGGAAAATTCCATGACACCCAGCATTTTAAAGAAACTGCAAAAACGCTCACATACTTAAAGACAGATGTTGAAAGTACGTAAGTACAAATACTTTGTTCCTTTACTGAAGTAGATTTTTCAGGTATCTGTACTCAACTTAAGTCTTCATATTTTTGATAACTTCTTGCTTTCACTCCCTACATTTGAAAACAAATATCTGTACTTTCTACTCCGTACTACTTTTTTCACTTTCACTTAGGTAAAGTAGATGAATTTGTACTTTTACTTTTCTCAGCTTTTTTTTGCACAAGTATTTGTACGTCTACTTAAGTACAGAAAGTATGTACTTTTTCCATCTCTGCTCAAAGATGACAAAGTAGATAACATTCATGCATTTATTCAAAGTACACCCTGTACTGTTTCAAGTGAAATTTTTCTATAGAGTAAACCCAAAAATGCCTCACAACATGCCTAAGGGGCGTTTACGCAACAACGGTTTTAGGGTGAAACACAAAGGTATGGTTGACTTTTGGTCTCTCTTTTACACAGAAACCATGTTAAATCAACCTAAAACTGAAACATTTGAAAACACCTTCAAGAGTGAATTTTTCCAGAGACACTGTGGCCACCGTTGCCACATAAACAGCAAGCTGGAGTTTTCAGTGGAAACACTGACATCCCATAGGCATTACACTTTCATTGTAACATGACAATGGGTAATGAACATTGACTGTATATAGAATGGACAGCGTGCTTCCGCCTGTCACCGTTCTACGTTTTTGAAGCCAAAAAACCCCGTTTCTCTAGCCGCCATTGTGCAGCCAGAGTCTGCGCATTAGAGAATTTCCGGTGAAGCCAAGTAAAAAAGAGAAATAAAAATATTTATTTCTTGTTCTTCAGAAGGTTTAGTCTCCTTTTGGCTCTTTCCCGAAGTTTCTTATATCCCCGGTAAAAACTACTCACAAACGGCAGCTGTCAACTATCGTGAAACGAAACTTATAACACGGTTTTTAACGTCCAATAACTAATGAGAAACTAACTTCTCAGAAAAAAAAACACCTGAACACCTTGCAGCCAGATGATATCATCATACTACCTTAGCGTAAAGATGAGAGAAACGTTTCTACCAGGTATCGTAATTTTTTAAAGTTTTCCCGGCTCATATCTGGAATACATGGGGAGGCGGGGCTTATGACCTATACTGCAGCCAGACACCAGGGGGCGGGGCATCTGAAGGAGGCTTCACTTTGAGCCGAACGTCGTTACGTCCACTCATTATACAGTCTATGGTAATGAACTCACCACTCTCCTTCAGCTTCTGAACTGTTATCATGTATACGCCTCCTTCAGTTATATCGCCATCTACAGGCCTGGCATGCATACTACAGCATTTTCAATCCCTCATTTATTCATGCAAGCGCAGATTTCTGTCACTACGTATTTGTATTTTTAGCTGAAATGTTATAGAACTGTTGTATAAATGGGCCTAAATTAAAAGACAAAGAGAGTCAGCCCCTGAAAAAAACATGAATTATGCCTCGAAATCTGAAAGTTGATAGAATCTTTATTTGCAGCTGACACGTGTCCAGTTTTGCAGACAGTAGGCTGCAGAGTGTTTCCCAGAGGTCTCAACCATGATGTAAAGAGGGAAACATTTTCAGCAGTTTGTCTGTAAAAAATGCATGTGCGCTCTGGTATTTTCTGTATGTGAGCTCAGAGCAGTCAGTCAGAGTGTGTTTTCTGTTTTGATCTGAGAGGAGGAGTGACCTGGGTCTGTGGTGCATGTGACGTGAATACTCATCTTGACAGGTAGGTACATTGGCGTTGTGCCAGTCGCAGTCCAGTGCAGCGCTTTGTTATAAATATTAATGTTGTGTAGAATAAACTGAGCAAAACCTGGATATTTTAGAGAAATTTAGAAAAGGCCCCATGACGTAGTTTTATGACCCAAAAAATGAGGGTGTGTGAGGATATATTGTCCCCCTACTTGATGGGCCATGTTTTACTCAGTATTTCACGTTTGTTTTGTCTGACAATAAAAACAGAAAATAACTGAATGAAAACAACTTTAGTCATTCTTTCGTATTAAAACACCTTGCATGTGCACAGAGCGGTGGAGTGAAGAAAATGGAGAGATTGATGACTTTTCATGCAGACTTAAGCTTGTTAACTTCCAATGAAAGCAGTTTGTAAACAGAGTGAGTTGTGCAGAGAGAGCACATGGAAGAGGAGCACCCTTAAAATGAGATAAGTAAATGAGAAAACATTAACTATTACAGGTTGATTTGTACCACTGGTGTTTCTTAAGTTCTCAACAAACACGGCAACAGTCTGGGAAAATGCAAGTTCCAACTGTAGAAGGACACTCCCGAAGAATGAGGGGGATGGGAATGTATTTGTGTATGACATTATAACTTTACATTGTCCGGAAGTGTCTTGGAAAACTTGGAAAAAAAGGGAACCAATTTCAGCAAGAGAAAAGTGAAGCAATTTGATGGAATAATGTGTATCATAAAAGCATATTGGTGTAAAGATGAAATACAAACATGTTCAAAATTTCAGTTGTGTTTTTTTTTTGTTGTTTGTTTGTTTGTTTTGTTAGACACAGCACAAAATACTTTATTTGTCGTTGCACATGTTTCAGAGCACCAAAATTACATTTCATTCCAAGAAACATAAAAAGGCAGTAATAACCGGGGGAGGACAGGAGCGAAGGAACTGTTGATCAGCCAGTGTGCACAGCGCCCCATTTAATTAGATGAGAAAAAGGAGAAACAAGAGGGAGGAAGAGGAAAAAAAGCAAATCCAAAACTAGACTCCTGTAGGGGGGTAAAGTGTGGGGTTAGGAAAACAACACCTCAGCACATAAGCACATATTAAAAAATGTCAACAAAAGTCAGAGGCTTGTACATTTGGGTGGGGGAAGGGTGTCGGGGAGGGAAGGTGTCACAGCACAGATGTGTCACATCATACATATAAATGCACATTTGAAACACATGTTAGCTGCTTCTCAGCTTGCAGTCTGTCCTGTCAAACCTGAGAGCAAAAACACTTGTAAAGTTTCTGATTTAATTTATTACTTATCATATTTTTTTTTTCTAGAGTTGTAAGAATTGGACATGATAAGATATAGGAATTGTCCTTTTTTTTAAACTGGCTATTTTGTCCCTTTCAGCACACCTCAGTGTCATCCTGCTTCCTCCTGCTGCAGCTTTGATGCATAAATGATATCACCAGAGTGCCTCAGTGTGACACATCATTCAGGAGCAAAGAGGACAGGTGCAACTTTAGACTGACATCAGCAGGAAATGGCATCACATTCTGCAAAAAGTGAAATCTAAGCCAATCATCATGTCTTATTTGTAGTAAAAGAAGGGTCTTATTTTTCTTGATTTGAGCCATATTTACCAGACCAGGTCATAAAAATGTCTTATTTCAAGTTTTCTGTTAATGGGATAAGAAAAAATCACATGAAAGTTTCTTAAAATTGTTGTCGTACACAAGAAACTTTTTCTTTATTCCACTGGCAGATTTTTTTTTTGGACATATTAAAGCAATTCAGAGCTCTTTCTGTCTTTAAATAACTTGAAATAAGATATTTTCCTGGACTTATCAGTTGAATGTAGCTCATATCAAGAATAATAAGACAATTCGTGACCATGACCAGAGGCTTTCTGCTCTTTGCTTGACCGGCCAATAGCGTTCGTAAAGCCCCCCTAACAGGCTCGTTTATTGGCTATCAGCCCTGTCAATCAAACATACAGTAACAAATAGCGTGCATATTCATATATATTCATGTAAGTGACAAGATTGTTGCAACCAGGTGCTATAATTTCAAGGTACTTGGCGAACCTTTTTACAGAGAGAACAAAGTTGACTACAAAGAGGACACTGAGCTTTGATGGAGCTGGTTTTGTTTGTGCAAAGTTGTCAGCTGAGACTTAAAACTCTCTAACTCCTACAAGGTAAGAGGAAAAGAAGGTGTTTCAGCTGCATTTATCCTGATGTGGACTTTAGCCACATATAAAAACTAGTGCTGTCAATAGATTAAAAAAAATTAACTAATTAATCTCACAATTTTCTGTAGTTAATCTAGATTAATCTAGATTAATTCATCAGTACATTAATCTAGATTAATCTCATTTTCCTACTGAAGACAGAAGCTTGTAACAGATATTTACTCAAGTAAAATCATGGAATTAATGTACAATCTACACAAAGACAGTAAATTTAGATTGAAAGACTATTTCATTTAATAACTTTCTTTGATCTCTCAGCATAGTTTCTTTCCTGTGAAACACAATCAACATTGACTCAGCTTAAAAGGCTCATATCTGCAGTGCTAACAGAAAAAATAATAATAAAAGCAGCCCTTTGATAAAGTGCAGATAAGCTTTTGGAGTTAGGCTCGCTAGTTTGGCTGCATACGTCATCAGAGGTTACAGGTCAGCAGTGACAGAGAGTAACAAAACTGTGAAAACTGCGTTAATTTTTTTAATAACGCGTTATAAAATTAATATTACTCTCCAAAGTTAAAGCGTTAATTTTGACAGCACTAATAAAAACATGTCATTTTCTGAAACTAGAGACTTTAATCTTTCAAATGAGGTCACTGGTGAATTTTGACTGTATGGTTCCACAGTTGTAAGCTTTAAAAACTTGGCACGATATGTAGGCCAGAACTGGGTGGGATGTAATGGGTTAATCATTTCCATGTTTGAAATCATTTACAAGCATGTATGTGGTGGTTTTTATTTTTATGCATACTTTTCTTGTTTTACTCATTCATTTTTCATTTCTATAACTTTCAGTCGTTGCAAAACTTTGAATAAAAGTTTAACCTGGTATTTACCTCTTTTTCAGACTTCTTCCTGTTGGAGTTGTGTTTGTTTCTCAGGTCTTTTCACACCTGTTCCTTTGTGCTGATATGTACCGAGTCTATTTACATGAGTGGGAGGAGGTAACTGAGTTGTTCTGCTGCATGGAAATGTGTCGCCTTAATCTGCTCACATTTCATGTAGCAGGCGCAGTCGGCTGGTGTTGTTATAACCATCCACACCTCCTTCTTTTTTAGTCTTTAACATAGAGATGAATTATTTCAACCACACCTTCAAGACATTTTGGACACGCTTTCAGACATGAGATAAGCCTTGACGCGGATCTTTGTTGCCGAAAAAGGCAGTAAGCTTCCCTTGTTCCTCTTCAAACACACACCGAGAGTGAGAGACATGGGTAGTGCAGACAGTGTCCTCTCAGATCATCCAGACATCAATGACTTGTCATACAGCAGCTCCTTCTGTCGGCCCACAGAGGACGGGGGGGAGTCACAGAAGTATTTCCAGCAGCAGTGGCAGACGATGGTTCCCTCGTCCTCACAGAGAGCGAGAACATCAAAACCAGTTGTGCGCACATACACATGCGCGCCGAATACACACAAACCTAGTGACTCAGTTTTAAGCAGAAGGTCTCCCTTCAAGTTCACTCCTGGAGCTGCAGGATGCTCGGCACCGCATCCCGGCTGGAATAACAAACAGCGAGGAAGCAGACGTTGTTTTTAAACAGAGCCAAAAGGGGGAAGAAGTTCTCCAACCTTAACACAATAGAGCCGAACCCTAGGTTTAGGTTTAGGTTTAGGTTTCGGTTTATTTTGAACATGAAGAAAATACATAAAAAACAAAACAAAAAAACCTAACAACAAAATCAAACAATGGCATGTTCAAAAAGGAGTAGGAAGAAGTAAAACTTATCAAGTCCCAACCCTTTTCCCTAATTACATGATTAACATGTTATGGTAATTTTCAATAAATATCTCTAGTTAAATCATACATGCATATCCATACATATTCATAAATACACATACATATACACATACTTATATACATACATATATATATATATATATATATATATATATATATATATATATATATACACACATATATAGACACACACACACACACACACACACACACACACACACACACACACACACACACATATATATATATATATATATATATATATATACATACATAATATTTGATAATAATGATAATAATATTGGATAAAATAATAATAGCCATATGTTATAAGTCTTTGATACTATATTTAGAAAAATGTATACTACAGTTATAAACATAAATTAATACAGAACAACAACAGTAACATTCATTCACCCAGTGGTTCTCACACCTCCCCTGTATTCTATGAAAACACATTCTTTACATTTGATTTTAAACTGTTTTATGTTTGAACATTGTTTCAACCCCTCACCCTAAGACACCTGCCTGGAATATTTTGCTTATCATGACTATAAAAGGGTCAAAAATATCCTGAGAATAATAGTATAGGCCCATTTTATTCTGGAATACCTTGAACTTTCTGACTTTATTTTGTAATAACGGCGCATTTTGTAACACACATTTTGTAGTAAAATTCTTGAGCGCAATTTGTAATACATTTTCCCGCATAATGTAATAATTTCTTACATATTGCATCAGTTATTACAAAATGCAGGTTTTGCACTTTTTTTCCTAGAAAATGCAAGAATTTAGTGCATTATGTTATAAACTACCATAACTGATGTCTTAATTAGACCAAAAAAAAAAATCAACTTACCTTCAGAATTACATTTATTATCAGCATACCAGGATGAATCGTAAACATAAATTTATTTTAAAAAGTAGCAAGATCAGTCATTGGTCAAATCTAAGTCAAATATAACTGAATTTACAGAGATTGTTTTTGGGAGTTCACAAAGACAGAAATTGCTCGAAATAAGTTTTAGTAATATGAATGTTTTCAGTGCAATAAAATGTTGGAAGACATACAAAATATTACCACAAAATGCGTCGTTATTACAAAAACAAAAGTCAAAATTTGTTACATTATTACATAATGCAGTGTTGGTACATCACCACACAATACAGGCATCAAATTACGCATATAAATGTGTATATGAAGTTAAAACTAGACAGAGAGAGCTTCATTCATCCTGACATTCATTCTATCAAACGCTACCTTTTCTCTCATGAAGTTGCTCCTTTTTTCCTCAGAATTGTGCAGAGGCTTTAGAAGAAGTTTTATAACCAGGGATCATCCTCTTTTTGGCGTTTGTGGAAAAACTCCCCTCTGTTTTCTCCATGCATCCATCTGCTCTGGGGTCTGTGTGTTTATTTGCGGGTTTCCTTAAACACTTGAGTGAAATTAACATAATAACCACATATTGGCTGAAAGAGCAACGTCTCAGCTTTCAGAAACCGTTGGAATTTTTTTTTAACTTGCGAACTGACGTGTCGACGCCGACACATCCGGACTCAAAGGGTTAAAATAATTTGATGATCAGATCTTGTTTTTCGTCCCAAATGTAATATTTTTAAGAATGGAGATAACATCAGAACACACTGAGGCTTCTGCAGAACACACAGAAAAAAAAAAAAAACTCTTAACTTCTCCTGCTGAATCATAACCAAACATAAAAGCACTGCCTTAAAAAAGCAGTTTATCAAAATAGGGTCAGGACGAGACAGAGAGAGTCCAACGAAAAGAGAGAGAGAGAGTGTGTGGGAGTGTGTATAAGAGCGTGTGTGTTTGCGTGTGTGAATTCAATTTGTCTCCAAGGCTTTTCTTTTCTCATCGAGTATTTCGTTCTTGTCGTGTGCACGGCTGCATCCCACGCTTACTTTTATCAGCGTGAGCCCGCCGGTTATTTTTGAACCAAATTATTGATTATTTCTTAATCAACTTCAAATTCTGCCTTTCACCAGTCAGTGGTACAAACTCAGATAGGCTGCATGTCTTTATAAGATTATCAAAGAAAAGCAAGAAATCAGATCATCTGGGACAAATGGCTTGAATAAAAACTATCTTCAGTCACAGAAAGAGTTGTTCAACAGTTTCCTTTTGATTCATTTATGGGTTTGTGTGAAGGAGGAAGAGTAATTATGGACCAAATGAATAAAAGGATCAGGGCCTGTACGGTTCAGCCATTAGTAAAGAAAACACACTGTATGTGTACAATGAGTGTGTATAAAAGGTCAGTGAGTTTCCGAGCTCCTGACAGACACTTGCATCTTTCATCCAGTTCTGCACTGACATTTCTGGATTCTGAGTCATGAAGAAAGCAGAAGAATTGTCAAAGGATCTGCAGGAAAAGGTAATCCAACTGTATAAAATAGGAAAAGGATGTAAAAAGATATCCAAGGAATCGAGGATGCTAATAAGCAGTTAACTCTAATTAAGAAGTGGAAAATCAGGGATTTTGTTGAAATCAAATCACGGTCAGGTAGACCAACAAAACTTTCTGCTTCAACTGCCAGGAAAATTACTCAGGATGCAAAGAAAAACACACAAATAACTTCAGCTGAAATACAGGACTCTCTGAAAGAATGTGGTGTGGATGTTTCAAGATGCACAATAAGGAGGCACTTGAAGAAAAATGGGCTGCAAGGTTGAGTTGCTACAGAAAGGCATTTCTATGCAAATGCCTAAAAGTATCCCGCTTACAATACACCAAATAGCACAGAAACAAGCCTCAAAACTTCTGGAACAAAGTCATTTGGAGCGATGAGACTAAAATTGAACTTTTTAGCCACAATCATAAACGTTTCATTTGGAGAGGAGTTAACAAGGCCTATGATGAAAGTTACACCATTCCTGCTGTGAAACACGGAGGTGGATCACTGATGTTTTGGGGATGTGTGAGCTACAAAGGCTCAGGAAACTTGGTCCAAACTGGTGGAAGGATGAATGCAGCATGTTTTCAGAAAATACTGGAGAAAAATTTACACTCATCAGCCTAGACGTTGTGCATGAGACATACATGGACGTTCCAACATGACAATGATCCAAAACACAAGGCCAAGTCGACCTGCTATTTGCTACAGCAGAATACAGTGAAGGTTCTGGAGTGGCCATCTCAGTCTCCTGACCTCAATATCATTGAGCCACTCTGGGGAGATCTCAAACCTGCAGTTCATGCAGGACAGCTCAATAATTTACAGGAACTGGAGGCTTTTTGTCAAGAAAAATGAGCAGTTTTACCATCTGAGAAAATAAAGACCCTCATCCACAACGAGCACAAAAGACTTCAAGCTGTCATTGATGTTAAAGGGGGAAATACAAAGTACTACGTTTTACTTCTGGCTCTCTGTCCACTATACAGAGTGTGCTCATCTGTGTGTGTGGGCACCTTTGTGTGTCTGAGTGTACACCCACACCTTTGTGTGTTTGTGTTCATCGGGGCGGAACTCTGTTGTGCACGATACTGAGAGCAGAGGAGAGTTGTGAATATGCAACCATGAGGCAGAAATGATCCCAACATGTAAATAAGATTTAAAAAAATAATAATAATAAAATAAAACTAAAGCTAATATTCTGTTAAATTAAAGAACAAGGTATAGACCTTATCTATGAGACCATCATCACAGAATTCTGAGCACGCAGCATTTGAATCTTAGAATTCTGAGCCCTTTCTTTTTTATTTTCTAACTTTTCAGTCTGAGAAAAACTTGGAGTACTGAAGGAAATTCAGAATTCCTGTCTGCTCCTGAAGAACTCTGAAATAAAAATGTTCCTGCTGCGTTCTTCCACTCTCAGCCATGTGTAGACTCAGTGTTTTTTATCCAGTATTGAGAAGAAAGTGCTGCACACATCCTAAGCTCATGTCTTTTTTATTGCTGTCTCTGTTTTTTATAGAAAACACTTCTTAATGATTAAAACCAAAATAATCTCAGACTGATGTTGAAACAAAGGACAGTCTGTTTCTGCTCTGATGATCCTGTTGATCCTGTGATATGACACATCTAACCTCGTCCAACAAAGCGGATTGGGAAAGCTGCTGTGATAGCGACATGTGCTGCCAAACAAGCATTCATAACCTCTAAATCTCTCTCTGTCTAACACTGAACATGTGAACCTTGAATCGTCCTCTTTTCTCTGACCTGGTTCTTTTAATCTATTCCCAGACTGTCTCGTTTTTCAAGAGGATCTCATCATGTTTAAAAAAACATGTGGATACCATCAGAAGGCAAAGGTGCTTTTCAACAGCAGGAACTCTGGACCGCTGTTGAATAAGGTGAGTATATTTTAAAACCCCAAAAAGAAAACCCCCTATCCAGGCTTTTAAAGATGCTGCAAAAATACCAAAATAGCCTCAAAGACAACAAAGTAGCTCCATAAACCGTACATTTATTTCAAACACTGGTTTTCTGTTTGACGTAAACATTTCCAATAATGTAAACATAAATAATGTAGAAAGCGAATTTCTGCCAGTTGAGAATATATAATTCCAAAACTGGATTTGATGAAGTTATTTTCAATTTAATGCAACAATTCTACATAAAACATCACATTAATAAAAAAAAAAAAAAGGTCAAATTATGAAATTTAATCTAAAAATTTTGACTTTTTTCTTATAACTTTGACTTTGATATCTCAAGATTTCAATTATTTGAGTCAAAATTTTAATTTTCTTTCTCAAACTTTCAAGCACAGAGCCCAAAGTTTTAACTTTTCATCCCAAAATTTTGACTTTCTCTCTCCAAATTTTAACAGTCAAAATTTGAGATTTTTGTTCCCATGACTTTGACTTGATTCCTCTTTATTTTGACTTTTTTTTTTTTTTAACTCAGAATTGTGACTTTTTATCTCTAAATTTTGATATATTTTTTTTCTTTTTGCCTCAAAATTTGACTTGAACAATTTCATTTTTCATTTTCATAACTGACTTGATTTGTGTAATTATGACTTTCCATCTTAAATTCTGATTTCCATCATTTTATTTTGACTCTGTTGGCTTACAAATTGACTTTTCATTTCAAAATTTTGACCGCTAAAATTTGGACCTTTTGTTCTCATGACTTGTTTGCTCTTTATTTCAAGTTTTTTTTTTCCTTGGAATTGTGACTTTTTATCTAAAAATCTGATGTTTATCTCAAAATTTTGATGTTAAGAATTTTTTATTTCCGTAATGACCTGATTTTGCATAATGTTGACGTTTCATCTTAAAATTCTTATTTTCCACTGTTTTATTTTGACTTTATTTCTCAAAACTTTGACTTTTTTAGCTTAAAGTTATACTTTTTTTCAAAATTTTGACTTTTATTTATAATTTTGAGACAAATTTGGCCCAAAAAAATTCTCAAAAGACCCGTTTTTATTTATTTATATTTATTTATTTTTGCGCAATTATGCTTCTGTAGTAATTCCTCACCACATGTGTAAACACAAAGAAAAATATATAAACTTGTCTTGTTTAAAAATTTTAATTATCCCTGAAATCATAGTTAAGTTAAATTTAGATTTTGAGGCTCTTAAATGTTACATATCACAATACACGGTGCCTCCCACTGGTCACAACCACGAAGAAAAGAGAGAGACTACAGTATATCTGTAGTTTGTCTGTAAAATTATATTTCAACCAGTCAGAGCTTCATGTTTTCCTGCTGAACATATTGACAGGTTGGTGCATCAGAATACTGTCAGCTCAGTACAGAGCTTTATCATAAATATCAGTAATCTGTAGAACATGCTGAGAAAAAAAACAGACTTTTTGGGGAATTTTACAAAATCCTCCCTGAGTTGATTTTACAACCAATAAGGAGGACATGTCAGGGCCAAAGAGAACATATGTCACCTCCTGTTGAGGCCTAAAAGTGAATCTTCCTCCCGAAAAAAACCTCCTTAAGGTTCTGAAGCTCAGAGGTGGGGGCCTTCAATCTATACGCTTCTGATTGGTCAAGTACGTGGACCCGCAGTCCACAACAACACAACCGTGATTCACTTCATTTAATAACTTCCTAACACTCATCTTCTTTGAGTCTGATCCAGAGTGTGTCTTTGTCAGCTGCCGGTGTAACACTTTGAATGGTGACCTTGTAAACTGGTGACCTTCGGCTGAATGCGTCATTGCCTGGTTCTCAACAGCTGTTAAACCTTGAAGGAGTCCTTGAGTTTGCATCCTTTCCATTTTTTTTTTTTTTTTTCCTGGAGTGTAGAGATAGAGTCGTTCTGACACGTTTTAAGCGATGATTTGTGAATTAATTTACGTTTGGATGACATCCTGTTCCCATCAAAGTGAAACGACACCATAGATGCAGTCAAATGCAATAACTCAAGCTGCTCTTATTCACGCTGACGTGCCGCTCTCATAATCAGCTGACTAACACATCTCCCAATCTGGCGCTCTATTCAGTCTACATGATTTCTAGTCTCTGCAGATTCATCAAAGTTACAGCTGCACCTCACTCACAAACTTCAGCTCCCAGAATCCACTAACAGACTCTGATCAAGGCAGCTTTTACATATTATCCCATTCACTTCGCTTCCTCTGTATCTAAACTTAATCTGCCACGATTGATGAGGTTTGGAGCCGAGACGCTAAATACGACAATTTTCTGCTTCTGTGATAAACTTTTAAGCCAAATAACGTGAGTTTGTCTGACTGAGCTGATATTAATGTTTGATCACAAAGACAGTAATCTGTTCAGCTTATTTCTCTTCACTTCTCCGTTTTGTACACACACACACACACACACTGCCTGCACTGATTACACAGCATAAGAAAAAAAAAAAAACTCAATGTCACAGTTGGCAGCTTACTTCCCCAAAATCAAAGTCAGATTCACTTTAGAAGAAAATGATTATACTCTTTTACTTTAATATATTGGAATCTGGATCATTATCAATTAAAGCCACAATCAGCGACTAGTGGCCCCTGCCTTTATGTGCCAGTCAAGGTGTATCATGGCTGTCGCATAAGCACAAGATCAACCTAACTAAAAAGTGTTTTTAATTAAAAATGATAAATTGAAAAAAATATATACATTTACATTTTCCTTTTTATTTATTTAATGTCTTTTAATGTATCTTATATGGAACTGTGGTTTGTGAATGGACATGAGTTGTGTTTTGTTTGTCTCTGCACTGGTGCTTTCTCTGCAAATAAAGTCCCTAATGGATAAATAAAGTTGGTTTAGTTTGATTCGATTTGGTTTGATATACATGTTCTCAGGCTGTGACACATGTACATATTGTGCATTTTCATCTGAGTCCAGTATTGTATGGCAAGCAATTTAAACATTCAAAAGCTAGACTGGATATGCAATGCAAATAAATGTAATTCAGTTTTGCCTCGTCAAAAAAGAACATTTCATATCTACAACATCATTTTGGATATCCAAAATACGTCACTTTTTACCATTCAAGTGTATGGGCTTTCTCATTCAACATATCTACTACGTCATTTCCAATATCCAAAATGTGAATCACAGATATCTGCAAATGAATTGTAGATATCTATAATTCACATCCAACGTATCTCTAAATTAGTTTTGACTGGGCAGAATTAGAATAACATGTATCTTAAATTCACCTCAATTCAAGATATCTACAATTCCATTATAGGATATGTTGATTTTTATTTTTATATACATGTTTTTTAACCTTGTATGTTTTATACTGTTTATTGAACTTGCTTGGGCAACTCTAACGGTCAAGAGAGATACAGACAGGAAAGGGGAGAGCAACTGCAGTTCATAAATGAACTAATCTAAAGTAAGTGATTTGAAAAGATTAGTTGTTGTCTATGAGGGTTTTTATTTTCTCAGATGGTAAACTGCCCATTCTTCTTGGCAAAAAGCCTCCAGTTCCTCTAAATTCTTGGTTTGTCTTGCATGAACTGCAGGTTTGAGATCTCCCCAGAGTGGCTCAATGATACTGAGCTCAGGAGACTGAGATGGCCACTCCAGAACCTTAATTTATTTCAGCTGTAGCCAATGAAAAAGAAAAAAAAAAAAAAAAGTAAGTGATTTGGTTCAGTTTGTTCACCCAGATGATTTGTTCATTTGAATGAATCGTTCATGAACGACACACCACTACCTCCCTCCACTGTGCCGCCTAGAAAACATCTCAGTGGGATCTCCTTGTCATGACAGTAACATTGGACGCCATCAGGACCATCAGGAGTGTGTCTTGAATGTGAACTATAGATAAGAGAAAAAGGGCAATAAATATTAAAATGGGTGATCAGAAGATCCGAACTTAGAGCTGAACAACAAACTTTGAGCCTGTTCTGTCTGAAGACAAAGCTGAACAAAGCTCAGATCTGGAACTGCTGCCTTTAACCCTGAATAAGTAGTAATAATAAGTAAATCACCTTTTGTGACATTAACTATAAACAAACTGTCAGATAGTCCAAATCCCTCCCTCACTCTCAGTCACTCGACCACTCACACTGCACGTCACTCTGCCCGACCCTGATAACAGCAGGTGATGACAGAGCTCTGAGAAAGTGAAATAACTGTGAGAGTTGATGAATGTAATGTGGTCAAATGTTTAAATAGCTACACATTTTGGGTGTTTCTTATAGTTTCTTATATCCCCGGTAAAAACTACTCACGAACGGCAGCTGTCAACTATCGTAAAACGAAACTTATATCGCGGTTTTTAATGTCCAATAACTAATGAGAAACTAACTTCTCAGAAAAAAAAAACACCTGAACACCATGCAGCCAGATGACATCGTCATACTACCTTAGTGTAAGGATGAGAGAAACGTTTCTACGAGGTATCGTAATTTTTAAAAGTTTTCCCGGCTCATATCTGGAATACATGGGGAGGCGGGGCTTATGACCTATACTGCAGCCAGACACCAGGGGGCAGGGCATCTGCTGGAGGCTTCAGTTTGAGCCCAACGTCGTTACGCCCACTCATTATACAGTCTATGGTGTGGACAGGACACAGAAACTTAATTTAAAGGCTCAAATATATTTTAGGCCCCAGACTGTGTCTCTTTTTTCTTCATATGACAGAAACTTGGGATCTGAATACGACAAATGATAATATTGAAACGGTAGATTGTGCAGCCCAAACCTGCACAAACAGAAAAGTCATTTCAACAACACTCACAAAGCAGGAATACAAATGTAAACGAATGTGTCGCTCAGCCTCACTCCCACAAAAAGAAGCATTCACACGATTGCATCAGGATAAAAAAAAGCGAGGGTCAAAGACGCCGAGAAAATGAGCACCGCAGTGAATAACAAGGGCACCGACGGGCCGACTGTGTGAATGTTTTCCAGCTGCGTGTGAGTGCACATGTACAACTGTGGGTAAAATTAGGAATTAGAGCAGGCTAGAGAGGAGAACGTCTGCATTCAGTGTGGGTCAGCTCACACTGCGCAGCCTCCCTCCCTGTTCCCCCCTGAGACTGCTATAAAAGAATATCTGATGTGGATGCAGAGAGTGAGGGAGAGGCTGGGAGGACAAAAAGAATGCTATATCACTGTGGCTTTCACAGCCACTGCTTGTTATTTCTGTGCTCCATGAAATTGCCAGTTTAAAATGTACAGTTGTGCTTCCAGACTTCCAAGTCAGGAGGAGGGGGGATGTCAAAAACTGGATTAATAAACGGGCTGGTATGTATGCAGGCTGTTTTATGGTACAGTTTATTGGAGACCGAAGAATTTCTTGTTTTTCTTTTTTATAGTTTCACTTTTCTATACAGCCCCTGGCTTAAGATTCTAGCAGCTGACATAAACCCAAGGAGATTTTCCCATTAAACTGAGGTGTTGCTGGCTCAAAGTGTGAGCCTACATCAGAGATAAACAAAGAGGGGAAAGTTACACAAACAAGCAGAAGGAACAGATGCCAGACTGCTTCTCAATTAATAACGACTCTATCCACCAGGCTTCTATCAGTCTGTTTCTACCTGAAAGAAATGACTCTAAAACTGGATCAAGGAGCTTCACCCTGACCATAATCCAGGTGTTTGTTAGACCTTTAAGTGATTTATAGAAATTCACAAACGGTAATGGTAAAAAACATCCTACAAATGGGGTTTTGTGCTTTGAATAAAACAAATGTGTTGTGCCTCTTGGCCAGGTCACTTTTTATGTCTCATTAAGCTTTTACCTGTTTCAGAGTTAAATTAATGAATTAAAAATGTGTGCATTTCTCATCTATAAAACTCATTCAATCACTTCAGTTTAGGGATGGGTACCTTTCACATATGTACCAACACAGAATTGATGCCCGATAATGTGTTTAACTATAAAATCTCAATGAGCTGGGGTTGCTGCAGGTGCTCAGGTCTGGGTTCAGCAACATTATGTTCCCAAAGAATGAGGTCAGCTGACTACCTGAATATACTGAATGACCAGGTCATTCCATCAATGGATTTCTTCTTCCCTAATGGCACAGGCTTATTCCAAGATGACAATGTCAGGATTCATGGGGCTAAAATTGTGAACGAGTGGTTCAGGGAGCATGAGACATCTTTTTCACACATGGATCTAAACCCCATTGAGAATCTTTGGTCTGGAAATTTGGAATGCAAGAAGGTCATGTGGTCTAATGAATCCAGATTTACCCTGTTCCAGAGTGATGGGCGCATCAGGGTAAGTAGAGACGCAGGTGAAGTAGTGCCTACTGTACAAGCCTGTGGGAGCAAGTGCTATGATCTGGGGTTGCTGCAGGTGCTCAGGTCTAGGTTCAGCACGGGCATATTCCAAGATGACACTACCAGGATTCATGGGTCTCAAATTGTGAACGAGTGGTACAGGGAGCATGAGACATCTTTTTCACACATGGATTGGCCACCACAGAGTCCAGAACATCACCCCATTGAGAATCTTTTGGATGTTCAAGAGAACACTTTGTGCAGGGTCCAACCAATTAGAGTGTAACCTTTTATTTTCTTTTGGTGCTGACATTTTTTTTGCCAATTAGTGTACATGAAAACTATATTTAACTGTTCGTACGGTAACAGCTGTTGTTTCACATATTTCTTCAAAAAGAAAACCCTTAACTAAAAGTAACTACAAGTTGATAAATTAACAACAACTATGCTGTGTTTTTTTCATAATGATGCACAAAATTAAAAACCACCTGAATAATATAAAGAAACTGTGTTCTGGGTGTTTTTCTATGTTCTGAATCATTAAACCCACACAAACTGAGGCCTATATAGTCATCATGTCCAATAAAAGATTATTTTTATCCATCTAATCAGAAACGTAGAAGATTCTTGATGTGAAATGACACATAGAAGTAAGGGATAATGTTTTTCTAATTTGAATGACTTAGTGTGTGTGTAAATAAAAATAGAAAACATTTGCTCCATTTCTACAACAGTTTTATCAAGGTGGAAAGAAACATGTTCTTGATGAGTTACATTGTGAGGAGAGGAAAGAAACATGAGACAGGAAAAGTTGTTGTCACATCTGTAAGTGATAAAAAAAGGAGGACCCATGCAGATATAGTAATTAATTTTCAAAGTATCAAAATAAGCAAAAGTTAGAGAAAAAATAACTTAGGTTATAAGAGCAAAACTGAACCTGAACAATACAAATAAAACAAGCAAAAACTAAGAAAAGATGCAGGTGAGACAACAAGACAGAGGTGAGACAAAAAGATGTGATAATGAGACACAGGGGTAACTAACCTGCACACACGTTCACTTACAAACAAACAAGAACAGGAAGTGAGAAAGAACCAGAGCAAGAGGTACCAAAACCAGAATATTTCACACATACAGTAAGAAAAAAAAAAACATGAAGTGAAGCAAACAAGATGAACTCAGGAAAAGGAGAGAAACGAGAAATTAATGATCAGTATCATCTGTCATCCAGCTCTAACAGCTGTTAATGTGTCTGCACTTCTTCACTGTAAAATCTTTAATGAAACATAAAGAGTAACAGTTTGACAAACACTTTCAGACAAGGAAAACCTGCTCTCTGTTTATTCTGTGCCCTGTTATAACCTTACGTACATGGATCAACTTACCCGTGAGTTGCATCTTCACTAGATAATCTAGTCACTACTTATCCTTTTGCCTGGAGCATATATGATCATGGAATGTGAAACTTATTAACATAACCTAGTTTATGGTGTCTCAGGAACATTAGAATATTCGTAATTGGTTAGATTTCAGGGAAAAATAGAAATTTCTCTGTACGAATCTCCTGCTCAGGAAATGTAACAAGACTTTTCCTCTCAGACTTAAATTCTTTAAATAAATTAACAGGAAAATGAAAGAAGGGAATAATTGATCACAGATTAATTTTCTGCTCTATTTTATTTAAATATTTGAATTATTTTACTGGTGAATCTGACCTTTACAGTTCTAGAAACTCTGTATTGAACTTCTGTATTATTAATTTTGTGACAGTTGTGTTCAGTATTTTGTGTTTCAAACTCACATCAAACATGTCTTTAATCCCAGATTTCTGACTTGTTTCAGATTTATTCTCATATAACTGTTTTTTTCCGTCATGAAACTCTGCTATGTAACCCATCCTTGTGCTTTAATTAAAAAAAAGGAAAAGAAAACACTGGGACTCAATGACAATCAATGCAATGCTGAGTTTTCATTCATTAAAAACCCTCCTATACAAAACTCAAGCCGCTCTTTAAGAAACCAAAGTTTAATTTGTGGTGTTGATTTAATCGCACAGTGATCTTTACTCTCTGATTAAGGAAAAGTCAGAAGAACTCTATTCAAGGCTGTCTTCAGGCTCAGGTGGGATTAAAATGTCATTAATGCTGCAGGAATGAGTCTGAGATGAGCTTTGAAATTCATCAGCTTGATGCTGAAATCAATTTCCACAGAGGAAGGTGAGCAGTGAAGTGAAACCAGGATGTGTGTGATTACAGCCTCATGTCTGATGACAAGTTTCTTAAGCACCGATAAAAGAATAAACTCCTCTCCTGTGTTGGGAAAGCTTCAGTTTTAGACGCGTTTACTTCTGTCACAGACAGAAGCTGTATTGTTGACTTTATCACACAGGAGTTTGTTATAATGCGATGTTCTGTTTAGCTTTGAAAGGGTTCAAAAATACAACCACTGAGTCTAAATATGTTTCCCTGAGGCTTTTGAAAAGACATGGCAGCTTTGAAAAGGACTACAGTTAATGTTGTGAATTAAACTCCTTGAAAATGACACAAAGTCATTCAGCCTGAGGCAGAGCGATCTGCTGCTCTTTGTCATTGGTATTCTTGGATTGTGTTCGTGAATGTGGCAAAAAACTTCGTGTCCAGGTTGAAAAGGAAAGAAACTGGGTCCTGCGTACATCAAAGAACTCTTGCACAGTCTCTTGTTCAGCTGCTCCCCCTTGAAAAAGTGAAATGGATGTATTTTAAGATGAAATTTAAAGTTGACTCCTGAATGGATTTCAAGAGCAAACGGTCCTTGAAAATAAGTTAGCTATGTTGAAACTACTGTATTACGTCACGAAACGTTTTCAAAGGAAAAAAGGTCCAAAATGTGGAACAACACTTCCCTGTCAAGGACTTCTTCATTTTGTCCTCGTGACCTCCATAACCTTGCAGCCAGTCTCTGAAAAGGTCTCAAACACGTCAGGAAAATGTGCTCACAGCTTCTTTCTACGAACAAACATATTGATCTGGACTATAGCGTTTTTAAAATGGAAATATATGTGGAAAAAATGGAATGTTGTCTTCAAGGTCTTCCCTCCTTCTTGCCGACAAATTAGCCTGCGATCAGGCCGTCAAGCTTCCACATCAAAAGCAGCGTGGAAATTGATTGATTGATTCCAAAAGAAGGAGGAGAAAAGGATAAAAAGGTGACTCTTGTCCTGATAGAAGGAGAAGGATTAAGAGTAAATCAGGTGGATTATAAAGTGTGCGAGTGAATCCTCAGTATCACGATCTGGTTAAGTGTCCTCCAAACTGATGAGGATGACGTGTAATAAAATGTACAGTTACAGGAAGAACAGAGAGGATTCTGCTCCCTGTGTTGGATTTAAAGATGGAAATAAACATGGACAAAACAATGATAAACAAATATCCCCCTTCCAGCACTTACAGGATTTTATATAGTTGCATAGAAACTCACATGACAATTCACATAATCCACGGTTCAGATCTGATCATGGTTTGTGGTTACAGTTTTCTTTTCAATTTGGTGTTCATTGTTTTTGGGGTTTTTTTCGATTGGCTGAGAGGAGAATCTGTATGAAGTGGATTGCTGTGACTCTTTTTAGCTATAATTGTTTTGGATATGAAAGTGAAAGTAAATCAGATCTTTTTAACACCACTCTTCTTTGTTCAAGATGACTTTTTGCTAGATAGAATGTGATGAGGTTATGTATTTACCAACAGTGGAGTAGCGTTGTTGTATCAAACGTGACAGCCCAGTGCTCTGAGACATGTCTGTAACATGTAACGATAGTGAATTGTTACCTCAGTTACATCAGTAAGTGCACAGAGGATGTCACCAGCACCAAGACCATAACAGACTTTCCCAACCAGAAACCCTGGTTAAATGTAGAGGTTCGGTCTCTGCTGAGAGCCAGGGATGCTGCGTTTAAGTCTGGTGACAGAACGGCACTCAGAGCGGCTAGGAGAGAGCTGAACGCTAGAGTTAAGAGGGCCAAAGCCTCATATGCTCAGAAGATACAGGGTCATTTAACTTCCAACGATCCTCGGAGTATGTGGAGGGGCATAAAGTGCATCACAGACTATAACATCAAAGGTGCACAATGCCCCAGGGACCCCTCTCTGCCGGACGCTCTCAACTCATTCTATGCCCGCTTCAATGACTCAAATACCTCTCCCAGCAACAGACTCACCCCTCCACCAGGAGAAGAGCCCCTCAGCGTGACTGCAGCAGAGGTGAGGAGGACCCTCCTGAGGATCAACCCACGAAAAGCTGCTGGTCCCGACAACATCTCTGGGCGGGTGCTGAAGGGCTNCAGAGGGTGGTGAAAGCGGCACAGAGGACTGTGGGATGCAGTCTTTCAACTACCACGGACATCTACTCCTCCAGATGCAGGAAACGGGCCTCCTGCATCATGAAAGACCCCACCCATCCCGCACATGCTCTGTTTGTCCCTCTCCCCTCAGGCAGGAGGCTGCGGAGCATCAAGAGTAGGACTACCAGACTGAGGAACAGCTTCTTTCCTGAAGCTGTGAGACTGTTGAACTCTGGTGGTCCCCTTTAGTGCCCCCCCGACAAATGAACACTGCAATTTTTTTGCACAGTTAATTATTTTAGTCTGTCTATTTGTTAAAAAAGCTAGTTGATTGTGTTCTACTTTTATTCTCTTTTTTATTGTATATTTGTATATATTTATATTTATTATTCTCATTATTCTATTGGGCTTGCTCCAGGACCAGGGTAACCTAATTTCGTCCCACCCATGTTTTACATGGGTTGTATGACAATAAAACTCCTTGAATCCTTGAATCCTTGAATCCTTGAATCCTGGTTCTGTCCTACCAGTGCTCATCTACCAACTCCAACCTCACCAAGCAGAGCAAACATAACCTGACTCATTTTATTGATAGACTCTCAGGTTTGAACAGATCACGGCAGAATTACTGCTACATGTTTTATTTTGGTTGAATTGAACATTAACACCAACAGTATAACCCCTGTTGTAGCCTTTAGCTCATGTTTTGGCCTTTAGCCTGTGCTCTATCACTCTCCTCTTTAGCTTTCTTCTGTTTTTCTGCCCTTTTCCTGTCAGACAGTCCAGTTCTTGTTTCCACCATTACTACTAAATGAATCCCTGTAAACTGTGATCTCCTTTCTCACAGCTAAGCTTTGTCAGCTGATGTGGCGTTATCATAGAATCTTCTGCATGCCGTAAATTAATCGAGTCCAATCTGACTTAACCAGTCTCAATCGGGAAGCTAAGAATTAGCATTAAAAGATGAGATGAGACTTTTTCGAGATCACTTAGAGTGTCCACACAGCCCCTTAACACCCACAATACTATGTATATATAGCCCCAAAAATTGTCAGTAAATTGTTTTGTTTTGTTTTTTTCAATTATCAATTATGTTGCATAAAGTCTTGTAAAACCTGAAAGAATGACGCAGTTTGCCTTTGATACGTCATCAGTGCCGATTCTAGGGTGTGATGGGGCCCCAAGCAAAAATTTCCAAGGGACCCCTCTGACAAGTGTTGACATAATAATCTGAAATCGACAAAAAACGTCAGACACTCAAACTTCCTAAAAAATATATTATTAGTTAATATTTTGAAAGTTGTGCAAAAACAGTGTTTGAATGGATTACATCATTAAAAACTATTTACAGCAAAAAAAATACAAATATGTCAAACAAAAAGAACAACAGAACAATGCAACTTTTAAAAACAATAATTTGTGTGTTTTTACCAAAACAGTAGCCAGGACTTCACCTTTGTTATCAAAGTTTATGTTTGAGCCTTATTTAAATTGTAAATATTCTCCAAAGTTATCTTTTTTTGCTCCCTGAAGGCTAGCTCCTCTTCATCTTGCGTTGTTGTTGTCGGTTTCATACGTTGATTGACAAACTTCAGTAAAGTAACGGCCTGTAGCATTCCCCGAAGGATGACATGGGGCCTCTTTAGGGGGGTATCCGTCAAAGATGTCATTGCAATTTGGCCAAGAATTGTTTGATGTGGATCATGAGGTTAATGGTCACTGCAGTTGCTACATCTTAGACATTACTGTGGAGTCAAGTTCGTCAGCCCTCGGGGGCCCCCTAGTGGTTCAGGCCCCAAGCAGCTGCCTGCCTCGCCTGTTGGCAAGCGGCGGCTCTGTACGTCATTAAAGCTGGTGAGACATTGACGGTTCCAACATGTCAACTCCTCAGTCGGAAAAGTTGTAATTGGCTGTCCCCAAAAGTTGCTTAAAGGTGCTAAATGACACATCAACTCATTTGCATGCCAGTCATTTGCATGTAATTTTTATGGAGGCAGTAGAGGAGAGGAGTAGCATTGTGGCAGAGACAATAAGTAGGTAAAAAAAACACTGTAAATATCTTTAGAACTAAATTAACTTTCTTCAGTCAATTCTTGTTTATTTTTAATTTCCCATGTGAAAACATCAACTTTCCTCCTTTATATGGGCTTGGGAACGAAAAGGTGACCAAAAAAAGACAAACACTTGCGGTTCATCTGCATCTGAGAGAGACTGCTATGAGTAAGGAGGACTTGTCTGCCTGTGAGTGTTTTGGAGAAAGGGGCGGGGCCCAGTGCTCATTCAGGAGATTACAAGTGAATCATGCTTTTACATTAGAGTCTCCAAACTCCAGAGTCGTCACTACATTTGCAAAGAGTAGTCTGAAAAGTCGCTTGATATAGCCACTAAGCTGTCAACATCACTTGAAAACAGTGTCAATTTTAGCCACCACTTTCTTACCGCTGTTCTTCATCACTCGCACTACATCCAAAATGCTCTCATAAAGAAGAACCATACAGCAACACACTCACGTCCTCTAACTCTGCTCACCATGTCCTCAACATACAAATCGGAACTGCGAGAGTGCCCCACACTGAGTAATGAATCAAAGCTCCCTCCGCTCCCTTGTTACGGTGCAGACAGCTGAGGTGAAGGTGACATGCCTACGTGAGGCTGTGTTTGTGCTGTGACACCCCCCACCCCTGACCTTTACCCCTTACCACTTGTGCAAGTCTTTGAGTTTTATAGTTGTAATGGTTCTTTATGTTGCCTGTGTGCTGAGGTGTTTTTTTTCCTAATCCCAATCTATCCCCACCCCACCCACAAAGGCCTAGTCTGGTATTTGCTTTTTTTCCCTTTTCCTTCCTCTTGTACTCTTTTTCTTTCTAATGAAACAGGGCATTGCGAATGCTGACAACCCCACAGTTCTCCTGCTCCTGTTCTCTCCCTGTTATACGTCTCTGTCTTTTTTATGTTTCTTGAAACTGAAATGCTCTGAAACGTGTGCAAAAGTGAATAAAGTGAATCTGATCTGATAAAGAAAAAAAGTAAAAACTACTCACTCTCAACTACAACGACGAACTGAACTGTCTTGGTCACCTGAACGATTTGGATATTTTCATTAACTGTTCCCTCCCTAATAGAAAATGATTAAAAAAAAACAAACAAACATAAAGTAAAAAGTGTAGACATCCTTAATCCTACAGTACATGAAACAGATGTAAATGTATATACTTAGACGGGTAACAAAAACAAACAATCTAATTCTTACAAATACTGAACATGCACACAAGTTCTCATAAATTTGAAGTTGACAATTATTGTCTGAACTGGCTTCCTGGAAAAGATCTTTATGGTCTCCTCTCTCAGATATTTTCGCTATCATTCAACTAATTGGTCACTATCTCTGCCCAGCATCTGGCACATATCTGCTCACACAAATTAACAAGTGCACGCACATCTGTGCCACGGCATCATCATCTGATTTCTGGAATCCATTCTGCTCCATTTGTCTCACATGGCACAGCTGTCTTAAACCTGAGCGTTGCCAAATCCTCTCTCTGTCACACACAGCCCGTGGCACACAGCTGAAACAGCAGAGGGAGAAGTGTGTGTGTGCGTGTGTGTGCGGGGAGGGTACGACAGGATGGAAAAGAGGTGAGTCAGCATGGAGGAGGAGGAGGAGGAGGGCTTCAGGGGACAGAAGTGGCCTAGATGACTTTCAAAGTGGCATCACATGATGAGAACCGCTTAGTTTGACTCAAAGGGGCAATATGGGATTTCCTATGGAGGAGGAGAGGAAGCAACGCTGCGTTAGAAGCATACAGGCTTCTTTGTTTGTTAGGAGCTAAATAATTCAGACCACTGAGTCACATTAGCCATCCCTTCAAAGAACAAGTTCAGTCTGTAATTCTGGATCAGTTACTTTGTCTCATACAGATTGTAACAAGTTTGATTTCAGAGAGTGTGAAAAGCAACAAAAGAACAGGGTAACACTTTATTTGAAGGTGTACACATAAGACTGACATAAACATTACATGATTAAGTAGAAGAACGCTTCATGTATGTCCGTGTTCAACATTGTTTGGGGGTGTTTTTGAAATAACAACTTGATATTTACAAAGACAGCATAATCTGTCAAGTTGTTATATCAAATTCATCCCCAAACATCATTTGTAACAACTGCAGAGGATGTCTGTGTTTTAATCCTTGTGACTTTTCGAACCCAAAAAATTCCAACTTAATGTAACTAAATGACAGGAAATTATAATAAAGAAAAAAAATCCATCAACGTTACTCTCGCATTCCTTAAACTGGTAACCAGAGTAGCAAACTACAAAACAGACCAAACAGAACTGTCATACTACATTCAAATACAGTATGTAGTAGGCGAATTCAAAAACAGCCAAAGAACCAGTGTTAAGTCCATAGACTGTATAATGAGTGGACGTAACAATGTTCAGCTCAAACTGAAGCCTCCAGCAGATGCCCCGCCCCCTGGTGTCTGGCTGCAGTATAGGTCATAAGCCCCGCCTCCCCATGCATTCCAGATATGAGCTGGGAAAACTTTAAAAAATCACGATACCTCGTAGAAACATTTCTCTCATCTTTACACTAAGGTAGTATAACGATGTCATCTGGCTGCATGGTGTTCAGGTGATTTTTTTTCTGAGAAGTTAGTTTCTCATTAGTTATTGGACGTTAAAAACTGCGATATAAGTTTCGTTTTACGATAGTTGACAACTGCCGTTCGTGAGTAGTTTTTATAAGGGATATAAGAAACTTCGGGAAGGAGCCAAAAGGAGACTAAACCTTCTGAATAAGAAGAAATAAATATTTTTATGTCTCTTTTTTACTTGGCTCCACCGGAAATTCAGACTCTGGCTGCACAATGGCGGTTAGAGAAACAGGGTTTTTTGGCTTCAAAATCGTAGAACGGTGACAGGCGGAAGCACGCTGTCCATTCTATATACAGTCATTGGTTAAGTCAGACACTGGAACTAGCACTAGCACCAGCTCAGTAGAAAAAGAAGTATCAAAAAGTCAAGGGTAATGCCAGTCACACCGTCAGCATATTGATCAGAGAAAAGTTTACTCTGAGGTCAAACGTGTTGGAGGAAAATCCCAGGCTGCTCATTCGAATAGTCTCATGGGATCTCTGTGGTATCAACATGAGATTTGCTCCAAACCTCCTTGAAAAGGTAATCGACAGACATACTTTTGAACGACAAAAGGAGGAGGAGGCTTTCAGATATGTTTGGGCATTCAAGAGACAAGGTTGCAGACAGAGGCTGAAATGAGGAGTTTTACAAACACTGACCTGGGGTAAGTAAACATATTTCTGAGGCTGTAACTCACACGAATCTGCTACAAAGGTATCTGCAGGACGATAAAAGCCAAAGAAATTAGCATAATACCTCTTCTTACAGTTCCCCGTGTGCAACAAAAGAATTTTCAGCATTCTGATTTCAATTCATTGCTCTCTCTGAGGCCTCTTGTTCAGACTGCAAACCAGACTGTGAAACATGAGTGTAGAAGTGTCAAAGTGCCAATGCATCAAAGCTCTATTGCTTTTTTTTCACTCTTTTCTGCAAGAACTATGTTTCCCATGAGCTTTGATGAAGTTTAAATTATGCTTTTAAAGCCCAGAAGCTCGTATGGTTTCGCACATGCAGCGAGGGAAGCAAAACGGAAAGTGAACTGTCTGCAGCATTTACAACATTTGATTGAGTCTAAAAAAATGTAAAATTCAGCAGTTGATGTTTTTTTTTACATTATTCATAATCGTCCTTGAGGGCTGGATGACCTGCAGGCACTCACGACTGAAATAACATTAAATTATTTAATGTAACTTTTGGAGTGTTTTTTCTGAAAAGACAGTTACATTGTGCCGTTCTTTTCATAACGTGTCAGTAAATATGGATACGAGGCAAATTGAAAGGCTGCGAGATAAGCAACACTTCATCCTCTGAATCACGTTTTTATGAAGATACTTAAATCATACTATGGCGAATTAACCTGTTTATCACCCATGGGTCACTCGTGGGAAAGTTTCCTTTTACACCATTATACAAACACACACAAACAACAGCTCACACTTTCCTGTTGTACATCTCACCTCTCCAAGATTGGATATTTGGCAACATTAATGGGTGTCATTAAACACGTCATCAAACTCCCAGATTGGCAAAACACAGAAGCCTGTGGCCGGCACATATTGCAGAACAAACAGTTCAATAGAAAACAAGGCGCTCATGCTTTTCAGCAACAAAGCAGTGTCACACATGAGGAACTTAACGACCCCACACTGGGTTGAGTCAGTGACTGTGGGTCTGCAGGGGAGCGTGGAAACAGACAGAACAACTTGCTCCGTGCACAGCAGTGAATCACCGTGCATCTGTTAGTGAGTCTCTGAGAAACCACAAACCACCATGCTATGTTTTCAATCCAGGTCCATCTGTCTGACACTTCTACAAGCTTGCATCGACAGCTACACACACACACATGGCACCTGACGTCCTGAAAGTCACACACTCCAACAATCGCGCTGACTATCCAAACATTGATCAGAGAGATGCAGAAATGTACATCGCTCATTAAACTGATAAATAACAGCAAGCAGGGACGAGCTGTCGTACCTTTACCCCCCTGTGCTCTTTTTCCACCTGAATGGTTTGTGCCAACTTGATAAACAAACTCCTACAGGTGAGAGATTAAGGTCTAGGAATTGGTTATTAGTACGCATAAATTATAGCCATCTACGGAGCAGTTGTTTTAAAACTGTGGCCCTGGCACTGTCTCTTATTTACACTTGTGCTACAGTTTACAAACCCAGCAGAATTGATCATTTCTTGGACATTTTTCAGAGAATATAGATGATAAAACTATATCTTTTTGGTTTGAATGTCTACTAAAGGTAACCATCCTCACCTGTGATCTATTTGCTTGTTTAAAAGGTCAGTGAGTTTCTGAGCTCCTGACACATGCTTGTGTCTTTCATCCAGTGCTGCACTTACATCTATGCATTCTGAGTCAAGGGGAAAGTAAAATTATTATCAAAAGATCTGCGAGAAAGGTAATCTAACTGTATGAAACAGGAAAAGTGATACAAGAAGATATCCAAGGAATCAAGGATGCCAATAAGCAATGTTCAAGCTCTAATTAAGAAGTGGAAAATGAGGGATTCTGTGGAAACCAAATCACCGTCAGGTAGACCAATGAAAATTTCAGCCACAACTGCTGGGAAAATTGTTCGGGATGCAAAGAAACACCTATAGATAACTTTAGCTGGAATACAGGACTCTGATTTTTTTTTGTCAAGGATGCCAATAAGCAGTGTTAAAGCTTTAATTAAGAGGGGAAAAATAAGAGACTGTTGAAACCAAACCACGGTCAGGTAGACCAACAAAAATTTCAGCCACAACTGCCAGGAAAGTGGTTTGGGATGCAATATACATGAATCTCTGAAAGAATGTGGTGTTAATGTTTCAAGATGCACATTAAGGAGGCACTTGAGGAAAATAATAGCACAGAGACAAGCCTCAAAACTTCTGGAACAAAGTCAATCAGAGTGATGAGCCCAAAACTGAACTTTTTGTCCGCAACCATAAACGTTACATTTGGAGAGGAGTCAACAAGGCCTATGATGCAAGTTACACCATTCCTGCTGTGAAACACGGAGGTTGATCACTGATGTTTTGGGGATGTGTGAGCTACAAAGGCTCAGGAAACTTAGTCCAAACTGATGGAAGGATGAATGCAACATGTAATCGGAAAATATTGGAGGAAAATTTGTACTTATAAGCGTAGCAGCTGTGCATGGGACGTACATGGACATTCTGACATGACAGTGATCTAATACACAAGACCAAGTCAACCAGGTGTTTTAAAATCAAAGTCTTGAGTTAAAAAGTCAAAATTTGGGGGCATATATGTCCTAGTGGATAAGGTTGCGCACCATTAGGTTCACCCTCGAGCGGGTGGCCCAGTTCGATTCCGACCTACAGCCTGTTTCCCCACTCTCTCCCCCTTTCCTACCCCCATATACAATATTATCCTATCCTTTATCCTCTATCCACTGTCCTCTTTTATCCAATAAACACACAAAAAGCCCAGAAAAAAAACAACCAAAAAATAACTTAAGAAAAAAAATCAAAATTTGGACATGGAAAGTCAAAATCTCAGATTAAGTCAATATTATGAGGGGAAAAAAAGTCACTATTGTGAGATAAGTTTAAATTGTAAGAATAATAGTTGAAATAAATTGTAAATAAATTTCTAATAAATCTGACTTTTTTATTGGATTATTCACTTAATATAAGCAAAAAAAATTAAACAAAACCAATTTTTCTTCATTTTTCCATCTAACCAATTAGGCCTCTATATTTTTTTTTCGCTTTACATCACAGAAAATGTTCAGTTCAGACATTCAGGTGTTTTAAACGCATAAAATAAATAAATGTATGAATTTATGAGTTGTTTTATCAAAATTCACCAAATGACACTTAATGACAACAAAGTTTATTTTGGAGGTGGAAAACTTTATAGGATCCAATACGACCTTTTCCCTAGCATAGGAAGACAAGTGGATGATGTCACTTATAAGTTCACAGAGCAGTACTGGCACATCATCCAAACTCCTTCTTCTCGGTTTAAAGGGAACATCGGGCCTAGCACCACTTAGCATTGACATTCTATGGGATGCTATGTCTTAATCCCCATATATACACAATGTGACCATGGTTGTAGGTAGGACGCATACAGGAATAAGGTAAAAGGAAAACACAGCTGCAAGTGTAACCAGTTTGGTGTCTGTGACCATGCAGCCTGTGATAAATGTTTGGTTTATGAAGCTACTTTGTTGTCTTTGAGTAGTTTTGCAGCATCTCTTAGAGGGTGGGTTGGGGTCCTTTTTTGGGGTTTTTAGGATATAGTCACCCCAGGTAACATTTAACGCAGACCTCTCAGTCGGCTTGATTTTTCAAATAAGATCGGCACACAGTACATGAGTACATTTATAACTCAACAGGGCACAGGGTTGTTTCAGAAACAGTCTCCTTAGTTTGTGTTAAGGACACACCCTCAGCAATGATTCAGTGAATACACACTGACAGCAGGGACTGTTTGGACGGAGATGAATTTAAAAGCAGGGATTTAATAATGTCAACTCCCCCTAAATGTCAGATGTTGCATTTTAGTAGCATAAAGGGGTAGATCCACTCTTTTTGGACTGGGGTGACCTGACTGAGGCACAAATGCATTTTAAAGTGTTGAGTATCTATGTAGCTCTGATAAATGCCAGTTTCTTATCATTTTGTCGATTAGTTGTAACATTGAAGAATCCTGTTAAACTCCTGGGCGTATACATATGCATCAGATTATATCTCAAAGCACTCAAACAAACAAAAAAAGTCATTCGAATGTTTCACAATTCATAATTCGTAATTTAAGTTAGAGAAACTGCAAAAACCTGAATTATTTCATGAGCCAATTCCTCATTTATGCATTATTCTTCACATTTCAATGAGTTTTTAAAAAGAGTGTTTTCCACTGTTTAAAGTACCAACAGATGAAAATGTAAAAAAATAATAAATGCAGAGAAAACTGCAAATATCAATTTAAGAAAATATCCCCAAAAATAGGTTCAGATAGAGTTTCTTCCTTTGATTTGGCAAATAATCAACTGATTGAACAATTTAGGGGTAATACCAAGACTGTGAATCCACTTTGGACACATGTAATGCACATAAACAATCTATATCAGGACACCAAAGTTAATTTTAATCCTAAATTACAAGGCCAAACTGTTATTTGCAGTTATGATCAACTCTTGCCTAAGTTCACTCGTCCTCACCAGGAGAGTTTTGTTCCTCCAAACTTGAAGAACAAAAACACCTATTATGTGTGAGCCTTACGCTGCATTGACGTCAAGATCAAAATTGGTGTGACTTTTTTTTTCTGTTTGCCAAATAGCCTCTATTCTGAGCTGTGTCAGACGTTTAAAGCAGCCGAAAATAGAGCTCTGTTTGTCTTGGCAACATATTATCCAGAGTCCTTGAAACACACATGCATGCCTTTACTTTTGTGAGGTCTTTCAACCAGTTCATTTTCTCTCTGTTGGTGTTGAAATATTTCTGTCTCTTTCACACTAAAAATAAAATGTTCAGTATTAATTTTAGAGAGAGAAGTGAATGTATCTGCTCAGTTAGGAACATATGCCAGAAATAAACGCATGTAGAAACAGGGTCCAGGGTCAATGACAAAAAGAGGGTCTAAAAACGTATTTTTAAAAAGTTCTTTGAAAATGGATAAAAAACATATTTCTGAGTGAAGAATTATGTTTTCTAACAGATTTCAGTAGTTGACCAACATTTCAAAGTTTTTGGTTTCATTATTTTTTAGTATTTTTAATTTGAGCACCCAAAAATGTCAGGTGGTGCAACCAAATATATGAAAATATATTTATATGTTCCTGTTATTTTTTCTGTGTGAAATTATTGGCAAGTATCTCTCAAGTGTCTGTAGTGACTCATACATTTTCATTTTGTGTGTTTCATTTCTTTTATTTGTGAATAAGATAAATAATTTGATGTTAAAATAACATTTCACATTATTACATTGGTTGTACCACCTGACATGGAAATTGTTCCAGTCACCAATGAAGTGAAAAAACCTTTTTTATCAGTATTTCAGAGAAATCTACAAACTTTTCCACTTGGTCACAAATGTCATTTGGGCTCCTCTGGCTGATGCAGTTTCCTGTTTCCTGTTTTATTCTCTTCACTTTAAAATAAAAGTCTAATGTTACGGTTGCACCACCCTGACATTTGACAAGGTGAAAATTACGGGACAAAAGTTTTTTGAGTTTCTCAACAGCTTTAAAAAAAAAAACTTTTTGCAAAGAATGTTTTATTTAAAAAGGTTCAAACATAAAATAATGCCACTGTATTTTTAATTTCCATTTACAATAACTGACATTCAATTTTTAGAGTTTAATTACTGTGGGTACTTGTCAGGTGCCAACGTGGTGGACTGTAAAACCCCCAAACTCCTTGGTTTTGTGTTTTTTTGTACAATATAAAATTATCAAATTTCTACACAAGTTTATTGTGTCCAAAGTATCTTATTTCTTTATGTACACTACTTTATGAGTTAAGTACTACCTTCCTTTATAACGTGAGGGACACAAAAAAAGGGACGTCACATCATTGACCCTCCAACTGACATGAACTAATGGAGCAACAAGTTTGAGTGAGTCACCCAGCTGCTTTACTTTACTTTGGTTGCTTAACCCTCCAATTAGCCTTAAATTCGACTGGCATACAGTATTTTATATTTGGGGTCGATTTACAACCCCAATTCCAATGATTTTATGTAAAATGCAGTTGATGAAGTTTATGAATGCTAAAAATAAAACCTGTTTGGATCATTCCACAGGTGAACAGGTTCATTTAAACAGGTGAGTGTCATGATTGGGTATAAAAGGAGCATCCCCAAAAGGCTCAGTCCTTCACAAGCAAAGATGGGGCCAGGTTCACCGCTTTGTCAACAACTGCGTGAAAGGGTTAAAGATGTTCAAATATTTATCCATAAAAAAAGTGCTCTGTGAATGCATAATTTGAACTTTGGGGTCAGAAGTGGGCCATAAAAATTTTTGAGACTTGAAAGTAGGCCCAAAGTCAGAAAAGGTTGGCAACCACTGTTTTACTCTCTAAAACAACAGAGTAGACCTGTTGCCAGGACTGTGTCCCACTAGACACTTTCATCCATGTTGCCGACATGTTAAAGTTATTATTCAGTCTCTTCATGAAACTGTCAGTTGAAAATAATGTACTAGTGATAATGATAATCTTGAAAGAAAAGCATGTATTATGTGAACTATGTGTGTAACATATGTTCAGCATATTAAATTATTATCATCATTAAGTTATAAGTTAAGTTAAGTTAACAAAGGGTATGCAGGTATTTTTGATAGGTTTCCTTTATTTGTTTACACACAACATGCAAACTGGGCTTCTCCCCTGTGGCTCAGCGTCAGCGGCTGCGCATGCTCACTGCCTCATAGTGTAGCTATCGCCAAGGCTAGCAGTTGTAGCTTTGTAAACACACCATAGAGGGTAAAGAATCAGTCCTGTGAGCTGTACACCTGACTTCCTGCAGGTGAATGAGATACGCTGTAAATACTGTATTATTCTTTCTTCGTGTTACAGCTGCTATCGTAGCCGCTTGGAATGACTTCTCCCACTTGCTCTCGACAACACTCAAAGTCACTTTCACACTGGATGCGCTATGATCAGCTGGTCACCACCCATGACCAGTCCTACTCTTCGCCGAGAAACCTCCCTCGCTAAGCAATAACAAAACAGGCGAGGGAGGGGGTCTACGAGGGGATGAGGCAGACACAGACACTGACACATGTTTAGAGGCCTAGGGATGACGATTGAGCAGGATTATACCTGTAAAAGTTAACATTGAAATTTTTGGGGAAAATCCTACAGACACTACCTTTAAGGACACTAAAGAAGACACGTCCCAGTACTGATTTCCATGCTTTGGTCCTAAAAAGCCTTGAACGAGGTTAAACCATAGACTGTTTAATGAGTGGACGTAACGACGTTCGGCTCAAACTGAAGCCTCCAGCAGATGCCCCGCCCCCTGGTGTCTGGCTGCAGTATAGGTCATAAGCCCCGCCTCCCCATGTATTCCAGATATGAGCCGAGAAAACTTTAAAAAATTACGATACCTGGTAGAAACGTTTCTCTCATCTTTACGCTAAGGTAGTATGACGATGTCATTTGGCTGCATGGTGTTCAGGTGTTTTTTTTCCTGAGAAGTTGGTTTCTCATTAGTTATTGGACGTTAAAAAACGCGATATAAGTTTCGTTTTACGATAGTTGACAGCTGCCGTTCGTGAGTAGTTTTTATCAGGAATACAAGAAACTTCGGGAAAGAGCCAAAAGGAGACTTAACCTTCTGAAGAAGAAGAAATAAATATTTTTATTTCTCTTTTTTACTTGGCTCCACCGGAAATTCTCTCCTGCGCAGACTCTGGCTGCACAATGGCGGCTAGAGAAACGGGGTTTTTTGGCTTCAAAAACATAGAACGGTGACAGGCGGAAGCACGCTGTCCATTCTACATACAGTCAATGGGTTAAACCATGAGCTAAAAGCCAAAACACACGCTTAAGGCTCAAACACAAGCAAAAGGCTAAAACAGGGGCTAAGTTGCTCGTGTCAATGTTCATTCCAACCATCATGCAGCAGTTATTCTGCAGTGATGTTTTCAAACCTGAGAGTTTATCAATGAAATGAAGAGCCAGGTTGCGTGTGCTCTTCTTGGTGAGGTTGGAGTTAGTAGATGAGCACTGGTAGGACATAACCAGGATTCACTGTTGCCACATGGCACCAATAAGTCTCAGAGCTGGCCACTAAACGAAAACTACACACTCAAATATCCAACTGAGCCGACTCCAAAAGGCTGAAGCTTCTTCGACCTCTCACCTTTTCAAAGCTCTTCTTCTGTCTCCATCACAAAGAACCTGGAAAACTCTCTGATCAGACAGATCTGGTCTTTTCTTATCTCAAATGTTGCAGAGCGAACTCGTCTGTCTGACTGAACCTTTCACTTCCACTGACACAGAGACGGTTTCTCAGAGAACAGACTGTCTCTGACTGTGTGTGTGGAATAGCCTTAGATTTCTCTATGAGAATTTCTCTTGGATCGTGACTTCAATGCTTGCTTTGACTCAAGTATCACATGGAGGCTATGCAATTTCAATGAATAGACGGTATAAAAAAATGATTACTATTCCTTTACTTCCCGTTCACTTGGCTCCAAACTGTGCTGCCACTGCTGCGCGGCACAGAGAGAGCAGCCTTTAACCCAGAGGCTACGAGACAGTTGAACTCTTGAACCGCTGTGCTCTGCAGCGCTGTGAAATCTCTATGTATTACACTGACACGTTTATGTCTAATAACACTCGAAGCTACAACTCTTCCACCAAGCTTATACTGCAACTGTTCAAACATACTACAGTTATTGACCTGAGAGTTCACCCATATACAGCAATTTTTAGTCCCTTCTAAATATAAATAAAGAGGGCAAGTTGTGAATGTGCGGTGAAATATGGTTAGTAAGATATGTATATTCTTCGAGGTCAAGTATTGATTGCAGTTGAGTTCCGACAATTGTATTTCTCTCTCAGACTTCTACGACAATATATGTTTCTACGTTGTGACTTTCTTCTAAATTAGAGTAAAATTTGGTGTCACTCTTCTCCACTGAGCAGCATTTAGCAAGTTACAACATCTTTTTCTGACATATATTAACTAGGGTGACCATATTCTGTTTCTTTCTGTGCTTCTAACTCAGCTAAACAAATATTCTGAATTCCCCAGAAAAGAACACTTTACCTGGATATACTGAAAAATAGCCCAAAACACTCACAAAAACTTGCTTTATGAATACTATATTTATCATTTTAAAGCAATTCTCCTAAACAATATAATCAGTCACATACAAATATGGCATGTTCTAGTCTTTCATAGTTATTGACTCAAGTTCTGTAGGAACACAAGTATTCAGATGTTTAACAAAATAAAAAATAATCACCTCTCTTAAGTCTGACACTTACACCTTAGTTTGGAAAAGTGAGGTAGAGAACCATTCTGCAAGATAACCTCCCAATTATCAGTTACGTAAAAATAGAAATAATGCCTCAAAATACTGAACAAAAAGAAAAAAGAGAGGTAGCCCATTCTTCAATGTTTTGTTGTGGCGATATGGGCTTACAGATCGTTGTAACCATTATTAGCCACAGAGACATAAGTTCCAGCTTTGCAGACTGTACATTCTGCCTCCCATTTGTCCCGAACCGGACGAAAACAGGGGAACTTTTTTCTCATTTCATCAGTGAAATGACATTTGCGTTTCGGCATTTTCTTTCTGTTGGAGTGTTCTCTGGCAGTGTGCCTACCTGTCTGTCAGCCTGAGTGAGTGAGTGTGGAGCGTGAAGCGCCTCTGTACTGATTTTTGAATGAATGAATACATGTTCCGGGGTTCGGCTCAAACTCCACCTCTCAGAGTGTGTTTCTAAAGGAACCATTCAATGTGAATGATAAATACACTGTTCTGTGACGCGCTCAAGCAAAGCAAGATCAAAAACCCGGACATTTGAAGGATTTTATAAATCCCGACCGGACAGGCTCTTAAAAGAGGACAAGTACGGGCAAAAGATGACGTATGGTCACCCTAATATTAACCAGAGAGTCTGTGCATCCTTAAAAAGTCTTGAAAGTTTTCAACTCATGAATCTCAAATTATGTTCTTAACGTCTTGAATCTAATAAAAATGTTTAAAGCTGGTCTTAAAACACATGTAAATCACATCAAACATCCACCAACTCACGGACATGGAGGGAGTTCTCATGGAAACATTTAATTCGTTTTTTTATCACGCCCAAACTAAAAAAGCAAACAGGCTAAAAAAACATCAGCCATGCTGGAGAACTTGTGGAGCCATGGATGTAAATCATACACATATTTTGGAATTGCCATAAGATTCTGTTTTTTTTTTTTTGAGAAGCTGTTCATAGAATATTATTAGAAATGTTAGATTACAATATTCCCATGACTTTTCTTTCTATTTATTTGTGTCCTTTCAACTCAACAGAGGGATTGATACGAACGGGGGACCGATACTTGGTAAAAATGTTGTTGATACCAGCAAAAAAATGTATAACAAGGAAGTGGGGTAGAGTAGATCCACCAACCCTAGATCAATGGATCGAGGCAGTGGAAGAAATCTACATAATAGAAAAACTGACGCTTCTGGTCAAAAGACAGCGATGTTACAACAGGGAACAAAAAAATAATAATAATGAAGATAACTCTGATAAAAATGGATTACTTGCGACTGGATTATGAACTCCCAACAGTGTCTTTCATTTTGTTTTATTCATGTGTTAATGTTTGTTATTTTCAGTTAAAACTGCTTGTTATGTAAAAACATTGAAATAAGCAGTAAAAATTCAAGTTACAAAAAAAAGCCAATCTTAAAAAGTTCTTAACATTTTTGGGGCAGGACTGGTTGTTGTTATAGATTTTTTTCTTTTTCTTATTGGACTTTTACTTATGGAATTGGCAGACTTTTTTTTAGCCTGTTTCAAGCAATTCAGACCTCACTTTTGTCTTTAAATAACTTGAAATAAGACATTTTCCTGGACTTATCAGTAGAATGTAGCTCATATCAAGAATAATAAGACAATTATTTTTGACTAAAAATAAGATATAATGGACCTCATTCACTAATAAATGCGTAGAAATGTTCTTACTCACCACACAAAATAAGAAAATATGCAAAATCACCATTGAATTCATAACACGTGCAGGGTGTCCTCGAACCCAATGTTCGGGTTAATACAGGCATATGCTAGGGGTGTTATTCGGATTTTTAGTAATCGGAAAATTAGCTTATTTGGGTTATGACAATTGGAAAAAGGTGTTTGCATGACTCCTACGCAATCAGAATATTGTCATTATTCCGATTAATACAGAAATATGGTGTGCATGTAAACGTAGTCATTGTATTCACATTGTTTTCTGTCTTTAAGTTCATTCAAGGCAGCATTGAAAAGGTTTTTAAAAAGTCTTAAATTTAACTTCCTGAAACCTGTATATGGGTCAATAACAAAAAGAGCGTCTAAAAACATATTTTTAAAAAGTTCTTTGAAAATGGATAAAAAACATATTTCTGAGTAAAGAATTATGTTTTTTAACAGATTTCAGTAGTTGACCAACATTTCAAAGTTTTTAGGTTCATTATTTTTTAGTATTTTTAATTTGAGCACCCAAAAATGTCAGGTGGCGCAACCAAATATATGAAAATATATTTATATGTTCCTGTTATTTTTTCTGTGTGAAATTATTGGCAAGTATCTCTCAAGTGTCTGTAGTGACTCATACATTTTCATTTTGTGTGTTTCATTTCTTTTATTTGTGAATAAGATAAATAATTTGATGTTAAAATAACATTTCACATTATTACATTGGTTGTACCACCTGACATGGAAATTGTTCCAGTCACCAATGAAGTGAAAAAACCTTTTTTATCAGTATTTCAGAGAAATCTACAAACTTTTCCACTTGGTCACAAATGTCATTTGGGCTCCTCTGGCACTACGTCAAAGGACAAAGGACAAAATAAGAGAAGTGAAATTTTATTTTCAGATTACAATGCCAACGTGGTGGGACTGTAAACTGTTCCACTTTTAATGCCCTGTTTTCAAAAAATTTAAAGAGTTGTGGAAATTTTAAGAAAAATAAACGTTTCTTACAAAATAAATTTTTCCAAGTTCGTATTTTATTACGGTGACAATTTTTAATTTCCATTTACAATAACTGACATTAAATTTTTAGAGTTTAATTACTGTGGATACTTGTCAGGACGGTTGCACCTCCTGACATTTTGGGGGTTTGAGGTACCAAAACACAAAAAAACATGTTATATTTTAATAGTTTAAAGATGTGTTCAAATAACACAGGTTGAAGAAATACATGTGATGAAATACTCAATTCATGATGGAAGGAAATATTACACACAAAAAAGGGACGTCATGTCATTGACCCAAATGCATTTAAAGTGAGCACTTTTGGATTCATTGTCAATGACTGTTTCATCAGTACAACATAAAAATTAAAAAAAACACTTGAATGTATCTGAAGAGTTCAAAAGTTTGACTGTTCTGTTGTAATATTTGAGTGGTGGTTTGATTTGACATTGGAAATAAACTTTCACAGTTCAAACACAGATTTGCCTTCAGGTTTGCTTCAGCTCGCCGTACTCCACCTGAAAATGTCCACAGAGCCAGCTGAACGAGTTAAGTCCACAGTATTTGGTACAAAACAGAAACAATGAGCCAAATCCCACTGCTCTGAAGTCTGTCAGCACAAATGTTACCAGGTTATGCAACAATCCATCATCTTGAATTTCTCTTTCCCCAGGACCAGCGCTGAAACTCCACAGGTGCTGTTTACTTCTCAGAAAAGTCTGAAAGACTGGACTCAACCCAAAGTACTGAAAAAAAAACACAGTGGGCGGGTAAACAAGACGGAAAATGTGTTATAGATGTAAATGTGTATCGACTGTCTCTCACATGCTGACAAACCCCACAGAGCGGTGAAGCATAAGGAGAAAACACCTGACTAGAAACTGTTTTTTAACACTTGACTTGGACAAAATGTGCTGTTCTTTCACACACAAAATAAATAAATAAAACCAGATTTGTTGTTTGGCTTACGTCTCTGTTACATGCTGTACTCAGACTTCACTGCTTTCGGAAAAATTGTGATAAAAACAAAAAATAAAGTCAAGGTTTGGACACTTTAACAACCTTTTTTTGCACACAATCTTATGAAAATATGTTGTAGGTGCATGAGAATTTTTACTGATATGTTTCTGTACAGATTGTTATGAATCTCAACAGAAAAAAAAAAGAAGAAAACAAGATTTAATATGCGGCGCAGAGCTGTTTGTTTGCAGAGCCGGAGCACTTTGTTTTCAACCCAGGGCATCGTCTCACAGGTCACGCATGTTAAGTGCAGCGCTGCGGCGCGTTAGGGTTGTTTTGGTCAGTTTCCTCATAAAAATGAGCAGATCAATTCTGTTTTACCTGAGGAACACAACATGATACACACACACACACACACACACACACACACACACACACACACACACATCCACCTGTGATCATTATAACATTTTCTGAAATCAGTGCATTGATTTCCTCACTGGAAAAAAAAAAACGAGGTAGTGGAAAAGTGAGAAAACAGGATTGAAAAAGACATAAATACATTGATAGGATGATGCTTGGATGGAAAAGTAATGGGAAAGATGGATAGAGTGATGTAAAAAATGAATAATAAGAGGGTGAAAGGTTGGGAAAAGGATGGATGGACCATGGATTGACTTAACTATGAATGGATGAATGAGTAACAAACGGACGATGGAAGGATAGATACATGAAAAGCAATAGAAAAGATGAAGAAATGACTAATCCCTTTCGTCCAATAGTTGTTCTGTCAAAATACAAAGCTTCAGGTGAGAAGAGAGGATGAAAAGCATGTTTTGCTGTAGACTGCAGTAAAAATAAACAAGTTCATCACTTTATAGAGCTGAAGACTGGCTGATTTCTTATGTGCAGCTGAAATCTAGTGCACACGAGAAGGTTAATCCATGTATGATATTGACTTTGTGTCTATTTTTCCATTTCCTCCACCTAGATCCCCAATTCTGTGGCTTCAAATGTCATTTTTGATTTAAAACCACTCTGCTCTCTCAAACTCTCCATAGTGACACATAGCAGCACACGCTAAATCCTTATTTAAATATGGCGGTCTGCATGTAATCAACTGCACAAGCTATCTTCGTAGATCACTCGCAACATGCCCACTTTTAGCACATGCAATTTTTTAGTTTGCACATGCAATTTAGCACTGTTTATTTTGGATCTTAGTTAATCAGGCTGTGTTTAGTAATTATCATCATGTCTGATTTTGCTGCAGCCTCAACTGTTGGAGGAGACCAGAGTGTGTGTATTTGATCCAACTCAAGCTGGAGCCACTGCCTCTGTATACAGATACAGACAATCCTACAAATGTCTTATTTTGATTATTATAGCCATTTGCTGAGGTAATCACGTTCACATTCTACATTAAGATGAGTGATGAGTATGATGTCACGTTATGACAGCAGTATTGCAGACTGCAGGTGTGTCTTGCACCCACACATGAATATAAAACCAGAAAGCAGACAGCATAGTCAGGAACTGAAAACAACAAAAACACTAAATCCCTTCACAGATCAGACAAAGCTTCAGAAAATCCCTCTCAGATTTTGCCTGGTACAAAAGACAGAAAAACTCTGTAACCCTGAGTGTCTACTCTGTGAACTTTCTGACAACATCCCTGCAGTGATATGATGATATTTTGTGTAAAAGATTTTGACCTTTTACTTGGAATGTGAGAACTGGGATCTGAGATCACAGACTGGCAGCCTGTTTGCGATGACGTGGCACTTAGAGCCTCTGAAGCTGCAGCAAGACTTGCATAAGTTATCATCAGACAGAGCTGGAGAAGTCTTACATAGTTGTTTTACTTTTTGATGCTTGAATTTTTCGCAAGTACTCACCAAACAAGATCAAGCAAGTGTTTGTAATGTTTCACGTTTGGTGTACAGTTGTGCTCATAAGTTTACATACCCCAGCAGAATTAATGATTTCTTGGCCATTTTTCAGAGAATATGAATGATAACACAAAAACTTTATTTCACTCATAGTTAGTGTTTGGGTGAAGCCATTTATCAACAAACAACTATGTTTTCTCTTTCTAAATCATAACACAACACAACAGAAACTATCAAAATAACCCTGATTAAAAGTTTACATACCCCAGTTCTTGATACCGTCACCTTGTATTTCCCCCTTTAACATCATTAACAGCTTGAAGTCTTTTGTGGTCGTTGTGGATGAGGGTCTTTATTTTCTCAGATGGTAAAACTGCCCATTCTTTTTGGTAAAAAAAGTCTCCAGTTCCTGTAAATTATTGGGCGTTTTTGCATGAAATGCAGGTTTGAGATCTCCCCAGAGTGAATTAATGATATTGGGGTCAGGAGACTGAGATGGCCACTCCAGAACCTTCTCTTTATTCTGCTGTAGCTAATGGCAGGTTGACTTGGCCTTGTGTTTTAGATTATTGTCATATTGGATCGTTCAAGTACGTCCCATGCGCAGCTTCTGGGCTGTGTGGCGTATTTTAAGCAGGATACTTAGTGGCATTTACGTGAAAATGGATTTCTTCTGGTGACTAGACCATGCAGCCAATTTTTCTTCAAGTGCCTCCTTATTGTGCGTCTTGATACAGTCAGACCACATTCTTTCAGAGAGTCCTGTATTTCAGCTGAAGTTATTTGTGGGGTTTTCTTTGCATCCTGAACAATTTTCCTGGCAGTTATGGCTAAGTTTTTTTTGCAGGTCTGTCTGACTGTGGTTTTGTTTCAACAGAATCCACCATTTTCCACTTCTTAATTAGAGTTTGAACACTGCTTTTTGGCATCCTCAATTCCTTGAATATCTTTCCATATCCTTCCCCAGTTTTATACAGTTTGATTAACTTTTCCTGTAGATCCTTTGACAATTCTTTTGCTTTCCCCATGACTCAGAGTCCAGAAATATCAGTGCAGCACTGGGTAAACATGCAAGTGTCTGTCAGGGGCTCAGAAACTCACTGACCTTATATACATACACTCTGATTACAAACAAATAGATCACAGGTGAGGATGGTTACCTTTTGTAGACATTCAAACACATTTGAGTCAACTTGTGCTCAAATCATCAGGGTATGTAAACTTTTGATCAGGGTCATTTTGTAAGTTTCTACTGTCATTATGATTTAAAAAGAGTAAACACAGTTGTTTGTTAATGTCTTCACACAACCACTAACCATGAGTGAAAGAAAAGTTGTGGTATTGCCAAGAAATCATAAATTCTGCCAGGGTATGTAAACTCATAACAACAGCTTTATATATGAGAAGTTAACAAAAAAAATCCTAAAGTTTTTCAGCTGTTTGGTAAACTGGGTGTTAGAACCTGAATGGTGCCACAAGTGACAAAGCCCCGGCTGTTGCTCGTCTCTCGGGGTGCGCCTGATGAGCCAGAAAACTTTTCACTTCAACCAGACAACATCTGGTAAACCTGCAAATCCAGAAGGTTCTGTCTCCATCTCCTGAGTTCACATGATTTCCACAATGCCAAGCCTGCACCCCACCCCAACCCCCACCCCCCACAGCATCCGACCCACTGCAGCTGGGCCTTGGCAAGCTCTCCCCACTGTGAGCTGCTTCTAATCATACGGACACATTTGGCAGAGCGCAACAGCAGTAATGGTGTTATTAGACAGCAGCAGACCTTTTTAGAACAGTTGAGCAGTCATTTATTTGGACTGCAACCCAGAACTCAGATGGCAGTGCTGACCTTAAATTTTCAGCATTTTCTCCATGGGTTTCTCTGAATCTTGTTATTTTTTTCTGAAGCTGTAGAAAGTAACTCAACTTTAACCCATTACCACCCACCCAATTCTTTCCTATATGCTACGTTATGTTTCAGAGCTTATAACTATAGAACCATAAGGTCAAATTCATCAGTGACACCTCATTTGAAAGATTAAATTCTCTTGTTTCAGAAAATGTCATGTTTTGATATGTGGCTAAAGTCCACATGAGGATAAATGCAGCTGAATCTTTTTTTTTTTCTTCTTCAGTTTTTTATAACCAATTTTTGAGCATCAGTAACTCCAAGATGCTTCATGCCAGACGTAAGACATCCACCACATCACTTCTACACCTTGTCATCTACATCTGGGGGAAATTTGAGCTTTCTAGGAAAAAAGAAAATTAGCAAGAGTTGGAGAGTTTTAAGTGTCAGATGCCTACCACAGTCTAGTCTGATGACTTCGCACAAACAAAACCAGCTGTATCGGTGCTCAGTGTCCTCTTCGTAGTCAACGTTGTTCTCTCTGTGAAAAGGTTTGCTAAAAATTGTGAAATTATAGCTCCTGATCATGGATTGCACCGCTCCTGTTGCGCACATCAATATACATGATTACCCGCAAAAAACAAAATGTAAAAAAAAAAAAGGTTCTTTAGCAGTCTAACTAGATACCGCAGGCTTTGTGTGAACATCAAGGCTATTGGTTACTGTACTGGCAGTGTCAGAGCCGATAGCAGAAAAACCAGCCTGTTAGGGGGGGCTTCACGCAACATGCAGCTAATGCTACTAGCCAGTCAAGTAGAGAGCATTTTTTGTATAAATCAGGCTCTCCTGGCATCAAATCTCCATGTATTGAGATGGGGACACTTTAGTCTTGGAATAATTTGATGAAACAACACTTTTAATATGTTTGAACTCTGGATTCCTCTGGTGGAAAGGAGAGGGAATAAGATGATGTAATGACCTCCGACAGGTATGTCCCATTTGTTGTGATCACCATCTGAACGATTCCTTCACAAATTACGTTTTATTGATCAAGTTAAAAGTTCAAACTTAGTGGCTGAAACGGAAAGAATCTAACCTTTTAAAAAAGTAGAGAATTCTGATGTTCAACAAAGGAATGAGTGTTTATACGATGACAACGTCAGAGGAATAGCTAACGGCCCGCCGGCGGGTCGTTTGAACAAAAGAGGTTAAAGTGATCTAACCATGCATACATTGTATCTGCACTTGTATAGGATCCTTCATGTGTGTCACATTTAACGCCTTCACAGATACATCACACCTAAGTGTCATCAATAACACATCCTTGTTTTTCTCTAGCTTATTTTTCATCTCATCAGCAACACCTGATTAAAGGAGAGTCATTTTGGTGCGTGCCACCCTGCTCATTAGAAAACACAACAGACAATTAATATGGCAAGGCTTGTGTTTCCTGAATCGCTAATTACTTGATTTGATTGTCAGTTGAGCAGAAACATCATTAAGCTGCACTGAACAGACCTTTACCACAAGTGTTCTCAAAGTAAATAAAAGAAAAGAGACAAAAAGCTCCAATTAAAAGTTTTGTTTTACTAATTGCATTATTTTGTATTCATGTTTCCATCAGGAGTTAAAGAATCAACATTTATCTGTAAATACCTAAATTGCCTTAAGACCATTTTGTAAACAATTATAAGTGATATAAATATTAAAGACCTGAAATAACCTCGAAATAATTTAAAAAATGATTGACAGATGAGTAGAATTAACTGATACATTATATAACACAAGTAAAGTGTCCTTTTATTGTTGTCAAGGACAGAACAATCCCATACTTTTCAAGACATCTGATATCGTTGTCATAAGCTCATTGTTTCCAACTTCCAACACCCAATGGTGGGCAGTTCACCTATTTTCAGAGAGCTGGCTTTTTTGGCTCAGCTCAAAGAAGAACTGGCTCTTTTGGCTTCCAAACGACTCCTGATTAAATTATATTTGTTGCCTCATATTTTAGCCAAACCTGTTAAATATGAATGATTTGTGAATTATAAACCCTTGTAAATCCAGCATCTTTGTAAGTTGCCTCATTGTTACTTCATTTTATGATTTCTCTTTTTTATTTCATTTCAACATGTTTTAAAACACTGAAATTCAAATTCTGTGGGGAAACCCTGTGGGGAACTCTGTAAAACATATCCAACAACACCAAACATTTCTACGTACATGCTAGGAAACTTGGTCAAAACTGATGGAAGGATGAATGGAGCATTTTATTAGAAAATACTGGAGGGAAATTTGCACTCATCAGACCAGAAGCTGCACACGGGACGTACATGGATGGTCCAACATGAAAATGAACCACAAACACAAGGCCAAGTCGACCTGCTATTGGCTACAGCAGAATAAAGTGAAGGTTCTGGAGTGGCCATCTCAGTCTCCTGACCTCAGTATCATTGAGCCACTCTGGGGAGATCTCAAACCTGCAGTTCATGGAGAGCAGCCCAAGAATGATGACCATTTCCTCCTTTAATTATGGTCAGAAAAATTGAAAAATTTAAAAAAACCCTTCAATAATCATGATTACATTCTCTTAAGGCACAGCATCTCACTCAGACATCAAACAACTGTGTTTTTTACGCAAATCCAGAACAGAAATAGCACAACAATTAGCATAAATATACACAAATATACACAAAAATAAACATTATCTGGAACAATCAGACAGGTTTGAAATTCCAAAACTTAGTTGTACTGTCTTCAGAGAAATCACTGGAGCTCAGGTTTTCTGTATGCAAATGTGTAATCTGATGACTTTGATGTTTTTTATAACTACTCTTTGAGTTTTTGGTGATGTTTTGCCTTTTTGCTCAGTTGTAAATTTAATGCTTTAAGTTTAATTCAATTAGTTGTTTCTCCCATTGAAACTTATTAGTGTTGGCGTTATTGTCCAAGCATCACTGGAAAAAAAAAAAGTGCTATTCTCAACAGACAAGATTTAAATACAATGAAATAATAACCCATATATTAGCATGTATTATATAGCATGAAACAGCACAGGATCCATGATTTGCATACAAGGGGAACACACTTCAGCTGTACGCCTGCATATTCACTGTAATGTAAACAACATGCTTGAACATATGGCAGACTTCTATAGTATTAGAGACTTATTAAGTATTTATCAAATGTCTCAAGGCAAAACATATAGGAGTTAAACTAAGAAAAGCACATGAGAGACCTTCTCCCGCTTGAGGATTGACTGATTATTTTTACATGAAGGCAGCTGGCTTCATTTCCCATCATTTATCTGAGATTTACATAGGAGGCATTACTCCACCATTAATATTCTGCATCCAGAGAATTCACTTTGATTGCATATTCATGTGAGGTAATGGAGTGCATGACTCACCGTAAACATAAACAACTCAAGAAGCCACTATATCAGCTTCAAATGAGGAGTGCTGTATCATCCAGAGGACGTCTTGCCTTGAACTCTTCGGGGACTGGCTGCTCTCACTTTAAAGGTTAATTGATTTTTCGGTTGTTTAATTTAAAGCGAGAGTTTCTTTTTCTCAACACAAAGCTGAAGACAAGGGCAGCAACTCTCTCCGGGCTGTGCAGTTCTTCACACAACCCTTCAAACGCTGGCCGGTTATTAGAATATAAAGATAAACCTTCCTGCTGTAAGTATAATTTATCATTATTGTGCTAAGGGGACTCTCCACCAGAGCTGAGTGTATTTAATATTACTTTCAACAACCGAGGCATGGAGAGGCAGGTCGCTGGAGGAGCAAATACATTTTAAGTATTTTACGCATCATAAATAAGAGCTACAGTACAGAAATTATTTCTTTGGGGGTTTTTTTTGTAGTTTACAGGAAGAGGTGCACAGCAAAACAAACACGCATGAACATAGAAGATTGTGTGTTAACTTTATAATGTTTAAACAATGGCTGACATGACAGGTTTCCAAAACTGATGCCAAAACATATTGATCACACAACATTGACTGGATGCAATTAGTGCCTAAGTGTTTAGTGTTCTAAAAAAGCAGTGTTTTAATGGGTTCTTTGATACAAATAAAAAGTTGGTGTAGAGTTATGAATGAATAAATGAATGACTGAAAACATTCCTTTTGAAAAATGCAAAAGAAGAATAACACTCAGCAAATGGAGAGAAACAAAGAAACTTTTCGATTTTGCATTGAATCAGAAGGGAAAAAAATAAACTTTGCAATTAAAGCAAAATAAAACAAAACAAAAGTAACTTTTAAAGCACTGATTCACCTTCTTTTACATTTTTAGTGATTTGAGGCTAGAGAAAAGGTTTTACAAAGAAGAACAACTGTCACCCCCAGCTTAATAATAGTCGATGTTTACTTTCATATAGTAAATAAATAATAGAAGGATGGACATTATATTGCTAAAGCCCCAAAAATGATGCAAAGGCAGAGTGTGTATTTGAACTAGGCTGTAAAAAAAAAGAAAGAAAAAAACAACTCTTTTTTGATGATGTTAGTGGTTTTAATGGAGCCAACCTAACCTGCACACTTGTTGAACTGCAGCTCAAAGCACTTTTGCATGAGCAAACCTGAGATTATACATGAACTGTTGTGACATAATTGATTTAAAAAAGAAATTTTCACGGTCAAATTTTTGGAATACATGGTATGGGTGTTAACAAAAACAATGTACACCAAACTGAACCAAAAATAATGACCAAAAATCAAGATAAAATCCAAGCCTTGGATTTGTCAGAGTGTTTTTATGTCAATCAATGCCTTGGTAAGGATGACTGTGTTGATAAGAGGACTTTTGCTTGATTGATTGATATTGCTGTACCAAACATTATACATAAAAGTGTTATTCTGAGAATAATACTGTTAAATGTATTGACAATTAGCAACTAAATTAAAATACACATGTCAAAATATTAAGGTAAATGTCTGATTTACTTTAAGCAACCTGGTCATGAAGAGCTGCTTGATCAAAGAGATGTCGATTATCCCTGACCACAGCCAAATGATCTGGATCACAAAAAGGAGCTGGAATTCCCGTCATCACCCGACACCTTTGGGTGAATGTTTCATTTCGTGATGTCTCTGTCCACAAATGGAACCTGAATTGCTGTTAATGAGTCCAAAAAAAGAAAAATCTACAAGGGCTGTGTAAAACGTCCTTGGTAAGATTTTTGAATTGAGGTTTCAGTCACGAAACCTGATGAGCATGTTTTGCCGTCGCCATTGGCAGAGATTTTTTTTTTTTTTTTTGTACTCCTTTCAATCTATTCATGCCATATTTCTGGCTTGTGACATCTTGAAATGAGAAGTATGTCAAGACTTGTCAAGTGATGTTTAAAGATAAGTGAGGTTTTATTTTTAGAAAAGTAAGAAAAAACATGTGCTCAGTTTTGAGGTTTTATGGTGCAGAGTGTGCAGGGATTGACCCTCTGAGCTCAGGTTTTACTCAAAACAGCAGAGATTCTCAGGATGGTTCAGTCCAAAGACGAACAGATTCACATGTTTGTGTTGCTTTAAAGCCAGTCATTAAAGTTGATGACTTGTGCAGAGGGGGGATGCTTTGATACCAAAATGAACTGCTCAAAAACATAAAATAAAGGGAATACTGAAACGACACATCTCAATTAATTAAAAAAAATATTGCAGTAATTTTTTCAAAATATAATAGAATGTGTTGAGAACAAAATAACATATAAATGATTAATGAAAATCAAAGTTATTAGACAATTTGATTTCACACATTACATTGCAGCTTATATTATGTTGTTTAACCCTCCTGTTATGTTCCAGGTCAAATTGACCCAGATTAAATTTAGAATATGTAAAAAGAGTAAAGAGGTTTTTTTTTTTATTACACTTTTTCTGCTTGGCTTATATATATATATATATATATATATATCTATATATATATATATATATATATATATATATATATATATATATATATATATATATATATATATATATATATATATATATATATATATATATATATATATATATATATATATATATATATATATATATATATATATATATATATATATATATATATATATATATATATATATATATATATATATATACACATAATGATAAATGGTCCATCCCAGATGTTTGCAACTACCCCCCACATGTTTATATCACAAAGATACTGTATAATGGGTCTAATTGACCGGGGAATGTAATAGATGTTAATAACAGACACAATAAGGGGGTTAAGTGTTCCTTTTATTTATTTAATTTGATATTTAATTTGAGCAGTATACTAAAATACCTAATGATAAAACACTAAATTACAGAAATACTCAATAATAAAATACTAAGAATACTAAAATACTTATTATTAAAATACAGAAAATTCAAAAACACTAAGAAAACTGAAATACTAAATTATACAATACTAACTAAACACTGAAACTTATAAGTTTCTTTTTTTTTTGTCTTCTGTCTTAATTTAAAAAAAAAAGAAAAATAATGACTGAAAGATTTATTTCTATCAATATATATATATATATTATTTTTTTTTTTTTTTTTTTTTTACCAATTATCAGAAATTTCAGGGGACCCTGTCTGGATTCCAGGCAACCCCATTTGGGGTCACGACCCTTAGGTTGAGAAACACTGCTGTAATCATGACTGAGAAATTTACTTTTCTCAGTTTTGTTTTTTTAAACCAGTTATCAGATATTTCAGGGGATCCTGTCTGGATTCCAGGCGAGGTCACAACCCCCAGGTTGAGAAACACTGTGTAAATGACTGTCAGTCAAAGGGAGTGTTGCCTGCCTGTTGGTGAGTTGAATTAATATCTCAAGCAGGGTTGAAACATCAGTTTAGTAGCACTGGTGCAAAGGAGATGTTAAAAAATGACTTGGAGCATATGTGACAGAGAAAAGAAGCCTTTTTGTTGTAAATTGAGCCGACCTTGGGTACAGTTGCTCATTCGTAAGCTGAGTGTTTTGGCAAGGTGCAAAATGTCAGAAGCATGGCATCAACACTAGATTTTGGCCGTATCTTTTCCTTTGCACAGAGAGAAGATGCAGCCTCATCATCCATGTGTATATCCTGTCATGGTGCTAACATACAAACTCTGACTCACTTCAAGTGTCATCTCAAGGCCCTGATGGAGGAGCATGTGGTGTTTGTGGACAATCTTCCCCCCCTGTGGCAGCATGTGAATGACATAACAGCAAATGTGAGCCACCCCTGTTTATTTTCTCCACGATGAAGTCATTAGGAGCCGCGTGTTAGAGGCTGTAGGGAGGATTGGACCTCATTGCACTTCCACATGATGCAACTCTCACAGCTTTGAGAGCAACATAGCAGGATTGTTACTACACAAAACGAAAGCGCTTTGGAGGATAAAGAGTAAATCTGTTAGGAAATCACAGACGTGTGTGCACAACAGGTGCAAAATGAATCCAACTCTGGAAGTGAAAGAGAGGTGTGTTAGAAGGAAAAACGAAGCTGAAGGAGGCAGATCTGACACCTCTGGAGACGACATCTCCCGTGTCATTCCGCCCTCTGTCAGTCTTGGAGCCGTCACGGAGCTCTGGAGATTCCAACACCTCTCCAGCAACCTTTCCTCCTCATGTTCCCACCCCTTCCTTTCAAGGTGAGCGCTTCAAGAGCTAACGCTAACGTTCCCCAGACAGGCGGAGATTAAGTTCTTTTCAATTTGAACGGGATGATTTTCTCTGTTCAATGCCACTCTCGACATCAAAGGAGCTGGAAGGGTTTTCAACAAAGTCAATCAGGCCTTTTTTATTTCTTTTTTTTTTTTTGGAAGGCAGCTGTCCTACATTGAGCGTGAGAGCTGCATAAAAGGCTAATAATGATACCATGTAGGGAAATAATCATTTGATTTCTCTTGGTCGTGTCACGTAGCGCTGCATCGGAGGGGGCAAAGATTTGTGTTTGTGTTTCTGTGCCATATCCTCCTCCGTCAATTCATTTCAAAGGGGTTATCAGGAGCTGGGTGCTTGTCTGTGTTAAAAGCTTACTTCAATGGAAGCAAAAATACTACAGTCTTTTAATCAAGTGCTACCTTCAAGGAGATGGGAGGAACACTAGACTCTTCCTAGGACTCTGTGTCTTCCATGGCGTGGTGCCAGACATTACATGGAGACTTTAATGTGCAGCATAAACTGTGATGCAGCCAAACAATATGGACAAACTGGGGCTTTGTGTGAAGTTTTGTGCCAAAATGCAAGTAATCCTCATTGCAGCAAGCTCTTTATTACAAGATAAACATTTCAGAGTCAAACCTCCCAGCTGCTTTGGAATATGTCACTTTTGGTAGGTTTCACTGTTGGAAAATGTTTAGTGATACCAACACTTCATCTTAATTTTTCTTTAAAAGGTGATGTGCTTTTCCAAAGATATTTTTCTGTGATGTATTTAGAGGTAAAGGTGAAAACAGGAGCTGGACTGTCTGAAAGAAAAGGGACTAGATAGCTAAACTGGAGAGAGATAGAGCATGGCAAAAGGCTAAAACATGGGCTAATGGCTAAATGCTAAAACATGACCTAAAGGGTTAAACGTGGGCAAAAGCTAAATGACAAACAAAAGGCTGAAACAGGAACTTACGTTTAAAACGTCCTTAAGGCTAAAACATAAGCTAGCAGCTAAAACACAGGTTAAAGCTAACAATATGGGCTAAAGGCTTAAACATGGGCTTCAAAGTAAAATGTGGCCTAAAGGCTTAAGCAGTGGCTAAAGCTAAATGACAAACTAAAGGTTTGCACAGAAACTTACGGTTAAGACATGGGCTTAAGACTAAAATATTAGCTAGCAGCTAAAACATGAGTTGAAGCTGAAACACATGCTAAAGGCAACAGAATGGGCTAAAATCTCAGTCCAAAGGCTAAAACAAGGGCTAAATGCCAAAACAAGATCTAAAGACTACACGTGCTAAAGTTGAAAGACAAATTAAAGACTTAAACAGGAACTTGGGGTTCAAATATGGGCTTAATGCTAAAACATGAGCTACCAGCTGAAACATGAATTGAAGCTAAAACACAAGCTTAAGGCAACAAAATGGGCTAAAAACTCAATTCAAAGGCTAAAACAAGGGCGAAAGGCTTAAACATGAGCAGAAAACTTATACAAAGGCTAAAGATTAAAAGACAAAGGCCAAAAGCAACAACATCCACTAAAAACTAAACATGGGTCAAAGGCTTAAACATGGGCCTAATGCTTATATTCAGGCTAAAGGCTTAACATGGGCTTACAGCAAAATGTTTCCTAAAAGCTAGTACTCAGGGTTAAGGGTTAAACCTGGGCGAGAAGCTAAAACTTAAGCTTAAGGCCAAATCACAACCCTAAGGCTAAAACACAGGCTAAAGGATTAATCCTGAGACAAGGCTTATACACGGGCAGAAGACTAAAATACAGGCTAAAGGCAATAATACTGGCTAAAAACCTAAAATGATCTAAAGGCTTATACATGGGCTGAATGCTAATACTCAGGCTAAAGGCTAAACATAGGCTAATGGCTAAAATATACCCTAAAGGCTAAAATTCAGGCTAAAAGCTAAACAAGGGATATAGGCCAAAACACAGCCTAAAGGCTAAAACACGCCCTAAAGGCTTAAACTCAGGCTAATGGTCAAAATACAACCTAAAGGTTAGAACACAAGCTAAAGGCTAAAACTCTGGTGAACCTGTTTGTGCTAATGTTCATTCCAGCTCACATGCAGCAGTTATTCTGCAGTGACCTGTTCAAACCTGAGAGTCTATTAATCAAATGCAGAGCCTGGTTATGTTTGCTCTGCTTGGTGAGGTTGGAGTTGGTAGATGAGCACTGGTAGGACACAACCAGGATTCACTAATGTTACATAACAGACACATCCCAGAGCACCAAGCTGTGAGCAGAGCTAAATGTAGCCGGCTCCTGAACTACACTCCAAATGAACAAAGTTTGCTTATTGTCATATTTCAAACAACAGCCCTATCTAACTGTTGATAAACACTTTACCTTGTCACACTCTATCAAGTAAATAGGATATTCAATAACTTTTCATTTTTCAAAACAAGTACTCACCTTGTTACGAGTCATCACAACAGTCTGTGAAAGTCCTTTGGCAGAAGGAGAAGCTACAATCTGCTTTGGACAGAAAGTCCTCACTGTCCCTTTAAAACAACCCCCATTTAAGACCAAAGCGTCCTCAGTTATTACCCTGATTGTTCCATAAACAGAGCACAGAAATATCCGCTTCATGAAACAGTAATTTTGTCACATCCTAGCTGACTGTTTGAATTGTAATATCGTTGTTTTGAGTATTTTAGAAACCTTCACTCCTTGCCCTTATGTTTCATCACGTCCATCCATCCCTCATTACTTTTGTTTCCGCCTGTATGAGTCCTTGAGTTTTCGTTTTCAATTTGAGCTTGAATTTTTTTGAGTGAATTGAGTAGTTGAGGCCATTTTGGGGTGTTTTTGACTGACATTAACAATATTGACCATGTGCTACGGTATTCGTCCTCCTAGATTTAAAGAAAAAAAGCACCCTTGTTCTAAATGAGCGCGAATCATTCCCAAAGTTCACTTGTAATCATCTTGACACCACTAATGCTCTATCATCAGCCCCTCACTGGCTGTTCAATACTGTTAAAGCATCAGCAGAGAAAACACTCATTGCTCCAAATTTCCCCAGACAGGCTGATAAATTATCAAATTTTGTCTTCCTCGCTGATAATAACATCTCTTTATTGCAGCCTTGGCCTCTTGACTGCAAAAATGTACCGTCCTTGTCAGTACTTGGTGACTTCAATTACAGTAATAAACCTTTTCACAGCTTTAATCTTCATACAAATCATTATCTTTAACATCACTCGAAAGAAAACAACATAAGGTTATCAATTATGAATGTCCAGTGACAATGTTAGTCTCAGGAGAAGTGGAGAATTTTGTCACTAATCAGAGAAGTTGCAAACCTTGTCTATTTATTTTAACTATGGAGGATGATAAATTGCACAGTTAATTGACATTTTGATACTAGTTGGTAAAGTTCACACGCCTAATTAAAGTCCAGATTTTAATTATCACACACAACTAATCAACAACATCAAAAAAATAACACATTTTAAAGAGATTAATTTAGAAAAGAAGTATTGATTACCTCTAATTTCACATTTTATGAGATAGTTTTTCTTGCATGCATTTCATTTATACATTCACGTCTCCTTGATATTTTAACAAAGACTTTTGGAATCAACTACAGACAATAACGAATGAACTAGAACAGTGATTCCCAACCTGTGGGCCGCGGCCCCCTGGTGGGCCGCAGAGGTATTGCAAGTGGGCCGCCAAATCATTCCCAGAATAGTCTGAAATTTAATGAAGAGGAATTATATCAAAATAGAAATATACAGAATAATATTAAAAAGTTCAAACTTTAAGGATATTAATCATGTTCGAGTCCTGTAAGAAGGCATGTTCAAGCCCTATATGTAACGTGACCCCAAATTTAACAAAGACATGAAATGCAATAATCAAGAAAATGCGATAAAACTAGAAATGGAATAAAGCAAATTTTGTATAACCCAAAAATGTAATCACTGTCCCAAAATTTAACAAGTTGTTACATTATGGGCAAATGGTTTTTATGTCTTGGGTTCTGTAACCGTTATATTATTCACCAGTTATTACATTTTGGGTTTAATTGCATTTTTATATATAATTAATATTAATTATATATAAAATTTATAAATTTATATTAATTATATATAAAAAATTATAATCAATTAATACATTTTTGGAGAACTAATAAAAAGAACTTTAGCCGTTTCGCCAACATTTCTAAAATCAGTTGTGTAAAACATTCAAGACAGTTTTCAAAAGCTTTGAACCTTGTATTTGTGTATAGAAATAAGAGTAAAGAGTCGTTTTAGTAGTTTAGGTACCTGACTTTTGGTATTTCCTGTCCTGCTCAAGGCTCAAGGGACCCATTGTTTACTGCTCACAGCTTTACACTGAGTGATGTGTGGGCCCCACTGTATTTATTCATTCATTCAGTTTCTACCACTGAGCCTGTTCAGGGTCGCAGGTGACAGGAGTTTGTCCCACCTGTCTTAGGGTGAGAGGTAGAGTTCACCCTGAACTGTTCTCCAGTCAATAACAGGCTGACACACAGAGACAGACAACCCTTCACACACACACACACACACACACACAGAATCAATAATCAACCTGATGAGCAGGTAGCCATACAGTTGTGCTCATAAGTTTACATACCCCAACAGAATTTATGATTATTTTGCTCATTTTTCAGAGAATATAAATCATAACACAAAAACATTTCTGTCACACATGGTTAGTGGTTGGGTAAAGCCATTTACTAAAAGAGACAATTCACCCTTTTTAAATCTTAATGACAACAGAAACTTTCAAAATGATCCTGATCAAAAGTTTACATCCCCTGGTGATTTTAGCCTGATAACATAAACACAAGTTAACATAAATGGGCACAAACTCCAACCTGCAGTCCATACAAGACACTAATAAGGTGTCTGACATATAATGTTCACAGAAGCAGTTAATAAGACACAATCTCACACTGATAACTGACAAGGGGGAACTCAAGCAAAGTCCAAATATCCAACAGTTAAAAAAAGTGTAGAAATATATATTGATAAGCAAGTACAGTAGCTAATAGCCAATCATCATTGTTTTCAATGATCAATAAATATGAATATGTATAAGAGTAAATATGTGTATGTATGCGCGCGGATTGTATATGTATTTTTATATATGCATACATATGTATTGGTGTATGGGTATAGGTGTATGTGATTACAGAGGTTTATGTATAGGTATATGTATGTATATATGTACATATAATATTTATATGTAGGAAAGACGTTAGAGCTAATAAGCTATGCTATTACTTACTCCTTTTTCAAATAAGTCTTTTTTTTCATGATTTCACTTTATTTTATATTGAAATATTGTTTGGCTTCCTAAAAATTTTCATTTATATATCATATTATAAAAACTGTTGGTAGTTCTTAGGGAGCCCTGTACAATTTGCATATTCGAGAAAAGAAAAAAAAAGAGAAAGAAAATGACAAAAAACAGTATTCTAATATATGGGAATGATGTGATTATGGGCCAGTGAAGAGCACAGCTGAACTGGAGTCTGCTAGTTGCGCATGTAATGTTGAGCCCTGCAATTTTCCCAACGCACGCAGTGCTGCAGCATAAGGGTCAAAGAGCCACATGTGGCTCCGGAGCTGCAGGTTGCAAACCCCTGGTCCAGAAGCTGCACATGGGACGTACATGGATGTCCCAACATGACAATGATCCAAAACACAAGGCAAAGTCCACCTGCTATTGGCTTTAGTAGAATAAAGCAAAGGTTCTGGAGTGGCCTTCTCAGTCCCCAGAGTGGCTCAATTTAATTGAGCCACTCTGGGGAGATCTCAAACCTGCAGTTCAAACAAGACAGACCAAGAATTTACAACAACTGGAAGGTTTTTACCAAAAAGAATGGGCAGTTTTACCATCTGACAAAATAATAACCCTCATCCACTGCAAGCACAAAAGACTTCAAGCTGTTATCGATGTTACAGGGGGAATGCAAGGTACCCAAAACTGGGGTATGCAAAGTGTTTTCAATAAAGATTTGGATTATGAAGCTACTCTGCCATCTTTGAGTATCTTCAAGTTTTGTTTTGTTTGTTTGTTTGTTTGTTTGTTTGTTTTGCAGGCTGGGTTGTGGGTCCTCTTTATGGGTTTTTAGGATGTGGTCATCCCACTATAGTTACAACTTTGAATAGGTTTGTTTAATCCACTTGATACAAGCAGAAAAACTTGAAGAGATTTGAGTGATGACCAGTTCTTAAGCTTCTGGAAATAAGTTTTAAGATGTAGCCACAGCAAGTCTTAGAAGTTGGGTGTTTGCCACAAAACAGTACGTGGTAATTATCACAGCTTTTCATGCTCCAATCTTGTACTTCTAAATCTCAAATGTGTACCAAAGAGCTGTAATTAATATAAAATGAAACTAACTTCCAACACAGAGAAAAGAAGTATAAGAAGCTAACATGAGGTTGCACTGGAAACATCCCTGGAAACAGTTTCCTGGGGAACTAATTCTGTTCAGGAGACTGGATACATGCACACCCCTCAAACTGTGACACCATTAGATTCCAATCAAAATGGGTCAATAGATCTGCACGGGTACTTAGAAAAGGAATCTGATGAAAGCTGGAATACTCATAGATTAATCAGCATTAAAGCAGCAGAGATTAGCAGCAGGCAGATGCCAAGACATCGCTTACAAGCAGATCTGCAGCTTAAATCCAAACACACAGACACACAAACACAGACTGAACAAACCAAAACATCAGCTCGTGATAGTCCCCTCGCTCAGAGCAGTGTTGGAGGATAACAGCTGATTTAAGAAGTGCTATAAACAATATTATTACTCAATAAAGTCATCCTGAAACAACATCAAGACAGGACAGGGAAGTTTGAATAGGAAAATAAAGCATCAATTAGACAACATGGTGAAATGCTGCTCTTGTTGGCTTAAGTTTTCTTTTAACCTTAAATGATCCCATTGTGAAGGGATGCTGAGCATTAACATCTTCAGCTGTGTAAACTGCTTTCAGCATCTCACAGATTTAACATTTTCAGCTGTTTACTGTTTTCAACAATATTATTGCACATCTTTAACATTTTCTGCCGTGTTCTGCTTTTGGGATTTTGTTATTTCACAGGTTTAACACTTTGTCAGTTGTTTTAACTGTTTTAAGCATTTATTCACATTTTCACACATGACTTTCTTAAGCTTCAGAATTTCAATGCATTTTCTGCGAGTAAATGCATATTCTGTAGTTATTATTATTATTATTATTATTATTATTATTATTATTATTATTATTATTATTATTATTATTATTATTCTTCCGCCCATTTTTTTATACCACTATTCCTCAATCAGAATTGCACAGTTTCAGACATTTAAAAAAAAAAAAAAATGTTAAGAATGTTCAGGAATGGTGTCCTTGCACAGGGTTTATCCCTAACATTTGCACTTTTAGAAATATTCTGAACTTTCTGAAAATTTTTGGCCCATTGAAATGAATGGTGAATGAATGAACGGAGTCAAAGGCTGTCCTAGGCTATAAGTATAGGTGTGTGTCCTCAGTAAAGGCACAGAATTCCTCTGTAGACCTTCCTTCTGCTGTGGCTCAGCATTTCTGCATTAAACATTTGCTGCAAGAAAGTGCTTAATTTTGTAGTAGGGCTCTGTATTTCAACATTGAGGTTTTCTAGCAAGGAAATGCAAGAGGGGTGAAATGTGAGGCTCAGCATTTCAACATCCAGGAACATAACTTCTCGGAAGACCTTCCCCCTGCTGTGGCTCAGCATTTCAGCATTAAGCATTTGCTGCAAGAAAGTTCTTGATTTTGAAATGGGGCTCAGTATTTTAACATTGAGGTTTTCTGGCAAAGAAATGCTAAGGTGGTGAAATGTGGTGCTCAGCATTTCAACATGCAGCATTTGCTGAAAGGAAATGCCCCCCTTATCTTAATGCATGTATTCAATGTAATGTTTATTCTGAAGCACACTCTTCAAATACAAAGTGGCAACACGCAGACATGAGCATTCCAGCAATTCATAACAATGTGAGCAGTGTTTCTTGTAAGTTTCTTATATTTGTCTTGGTTATGATCCTCATCCCTCATTGCAGATTAAATTTCAGAAAGTAAGGAGTGATAAACCTCTTTGTTTAAGGTTGATGCTAAATGTAAGATCTGAGAGCAATTTCAAAAGCTGTTGTTTCATAATCTATGATAACTCACTGCTTTTGTTTAAAGAGGTCCACCCTGCTGTCATAACCTTTTCAAATGTCCAGAGAAATAATTACTAATGGTTATTTTTAATCCAGATATTCAGAGTTTTGTTGAATAGTATTCTTCTTCTGGCCTGAAAATGCTTACATCAGTGGTTTCATTTGTTTCTTTGTCAGCTTAATATCAGTCAGCGTTCCATCTTTAGCCGCTCACAGAGACCTTTACTACAACACTAGTTATGTCAGAGTGAGTCATGGCTGTGTCGGGAACTGCACATTGATCAGGACACGAGGAAAGAGATTCTTCCCTGAATGTTAACGAGTAAACCAATTTTACGGGCAGCTCTGAAGACTCCTCTGGGCTGGAGCTGCAGGAGAGAGGTACCATGGCTGTTGTCAATGAGACGGTGGATAATGTAGATAAGGCCCTGAAGTTTGATACATTTTGTCACCAGAATATGAAGCCATGGTTATCTCCCCGGATAAGAAAGATCTGGTTCAGTCATGGGGCTACAGGTGAAATGAGAGGTGCACTGCAAAAACTGAAATCCAAGCAAGTCATATTAAGTTATATATGTCTTATTTGTTATTATTTTAAGTTATTAAAAGACAAAAATGAGGTCTGTATTGCTTGTAGCAGGTCAAAAAAATCTGCCAATGGGATAAAAATTCACTCGTAAAGTTTTTTTGAAATTAGAACGATGTCTTAATTCAAGAAACATTTTTCATGCCCCATTGGTAGATTTTTTTAACCTGTCAGACCTCGTTTTTGTCCTTAAATAACCTGAAATAAGACATTTTCCTCGACTTATTAGTAGAATGTAGCTCATGTCAAAAATCATAAGACACTTTTTACTAAAAATGACACATAATGACATACTTAGATTTCAGTTTTTGCAGTGTTACTAGACCTACACAAGATAAGCTTAACGTTCCAGGTGTGCACACATTTACATTATTATTACCAGTCTAAATGACATCTTTACTTTACATGTACAATAATATATATCACTGTAAAAATGAGCAATATACTATAACACTTTATAAAATTGGGCAATTCAGACTAGAAAAATGTGCAATAAAATATATATATATATATCACGTGTATTATGTAAATAAGAGAATGTATATTAGGGTCAATGACGTGACGTCCCTTTTTTTGTGTCCGAGTGCAATATTTCCTTCCATCATGAATTGAGTATTTCATCACATGTATTTCTTTATTCTATGAAACCTGTGTTATTTGAACACATCTTTAAACTATGAAAATATAACATGTTTTTTTGTGTTTTGGTTCCTCAAACCCCCAAAATGTCAGGTGGTGCAACCGTCCTGACAAGTATCCACAGTAATTAAA